>PVJA010021940.1:0-34839 GCA_004027025.1 Myocastor coypus
GCACCACATGCTGTGCCAGCCCTGCCTTTGGGGTGGGCTGAGCTGGCCATAAAAATGAGTGAATAAACAAACAAACAAAGGTTAAAAAAAAAAAAAAATTAAAAAAAAAAAAAAGATGTTTGATACTCAGAAAGACAGTAATGTTAAGCTCAAGCACTTATAAGAGTACTTAAGAGTAATAGTATCACTAAACTTTTCTTCTGGAGGGTTAAGAATATGAGTTTACAGACCAAAAATTGGAGAAAAAGAAGGGCTACAAGGATAGCCAATATTTTGGCCCTAGCCCTTGAAGGTCAGTGAGGGCTCAGGACATAAGAGAACCTGTGCTGTGACATCCTACAACTCGGTGGTGTCCAAGATTTTCTGTTTAAGGAGATTATGGGGCTAGAGAGGAAAGGGACTGAAGATATACAGTGTACCTAAGGAAAGTCACCTAGAGAGAAAACATTTTCTCAGGTTTTCAGAGAGCAAATTGGCCAAGCAATGGCCATGACTTATCCAGACAGCTGACACTAACAACAGTTCCACAAAGAACTCTACATAGTTTCAAAGTAAATCCTGAGGGGATTTGACTAACCTTGGGAGATATGAAAGTTCCATGTTTTGTTATACAGTTTTTGGTTTAACTTGCTGCTAACCACCTAGCTGAAAAGTTTAAACACGAGGCATAAAACATAAAGCTAGACTAGTATGCTGAGCTGTAAAAGGCTTAAATCAACAGCTTCCATCATTGCCAGTTTTGCCAATAACCTACTGTGATTATGGAACATTGGATTATGTATACAACTACTTTCTCTTAGTTTAATGAGAAGAAAATTTTTTGTACCAATAATTAGAAAAATTATCATGTCTACACCCTGTGCTCTGTATAACTACTAGGAGGACAATAATATGCATTGTATCAAATACTGGAAATGTACTACTAACATGATTTGAAACTGTTACGTTGTTATGTCTTATTAAATGCAATAAAAATTCAAAAATAAATAAATTTGATGAGAAAAAAACAAAATAAATGTGATTTTAATGCAAATTAATGCAAACAGTTCAAGTGTTATTTGCTAATATATTTCATGTATCTTAATTTTGTATTTAGTCTGAAAGCTACATTTCTAGAAAAATGGCCTGAAGAAACACTATCGGTGTTCTTCCAGGACTTACTAACAGTGATATTTATAAAGCACAGATGTAATTTAAAAATAAATTAAGATAACAAAAAGGAATAGTGGTATGCTGCCACCTTGTGCCACCTTGACCTCTGCTTTTTTGATGTTCTGATGCTTTGTCATAACTATCTCTTAAAAAATGATACTGAGATACAAAAAAGTTTAGGGCCTAGCTCCCTCCCCACACACTGCTTTGTGGAACTGATGATTATACTTCTTAAATTCAAGCAACATCAGCTTTCCTCAAAACACTATAATAGGCCAGATATGGTGGTACCTGCTTATAATCCCAGCACTTGGGAGGCTCGACAGGAGGAACACTGCTATTCAAAGCCAGTCTGGGCAACAAAGTGAGTTTAAAGCCTGCTTGAACTGTATATTAAAACCCTGTCTCCAAGCAAGCAAGCAAGCAAGCAAGCAAGCAAGCAAGCAAGCAACCAACCAACCAACCAACCAACCAACCAACCAAGCAACCAACCAAAAGCAAGAACAACCTCACAGTGATTTCATTACATCCTCTCATGAAGCTATCTGTGTATGGGCCCTATCTTTCTTTCTTTTTTTTTTTTTTAATTTAATTTTATTTATTTATTTTTTTCTTGTTTCACAACCTTTGTTTGTTTATTCACTCATTTTTATGGCTGGCTCAGCCCATCCGGAAGGCAGGGCTGGAACAGCATGTGGAGCCGGGGATTGAACCGCAGTCCCTGAAGCCGCCCAAGCTTTTCCAAGCAGGGCTTTAGACCACTGAGCCATCCCGCCGGGCCTGGGCCCTATCTTTCAATGAGCCCTCTTTCTTTCTCCCTTCCTCTTGTTCTTCCTCTTCCTTTTCCTCTTGCTTGCTTGCTTGCTTGCTTGCTTTCAAAACAGGTAGTCGGGTGTGATAGCACACACCTGTAATCCCAGCACTTGGGAGGCTGAGGCAGGAGGATCAGTGTGAGTTTGAGATCATCCTGGGCTACAAAAGTGAGTGCAAGGCCAGCCTCAACTGCACAGCAAGACCCTGACTCAAACAGACAAAAACAAAAAACAAACAAACAAAAAAACCCGATAGGGTTTCACTCTATAATTCAGGCAGCTTTGGAACTCACTCTGTAGCCCAGTCTGGTGTTCAACTCATTCCAATCTTTCTGCCTCTGCCTCACAAGTGCCGGGATTATAGGCATGTGTCATCACACCTGGCTTACTATGTTCTCTTTCAACAAGGATAGGAACTCCTGAGAGTCAGCATTAGTTCTGGGAAAAGAACTGACTGCTATGCAATCTCAGAGCTGTTTAGCCAGGTGTAACCATGCTGTCACCCCTTTCCTATAGGCAGACTCTCACTTCTGGAAGACAAATTCAGCTCTATTGTTTTGCTCACTTGAACAACCTGGACATTTTGAAACATATTATTTACCACAGGGAGTGTGCCTAGGATTTAAGAGCTATCATAAGAATCCCTGCGAATTCTGAGTTCCATTGCTAACATTAAAGGGACATCCAAAAGCATCCCTACTAATGCTTGCCTCAGAGCTGGATAATATTACACAGTCCTTAGAAATACTGACTTCCATGGAAACCAACACGACTCAGTGGGTTATACAAAGCAAGGGCCAAGACTTTAACTCCACTGGCATTTTCAGATTTTGGCACAGTGCAGGTATTCTGGACACTCTGGGTGTCTGAATAAATGGTCAGAGCTGTTACTGCTGCCTAGATTGTAGGACAAAGTCGATAGAATACAATTACATAACCACTAATTCTGCCACTTACTAGCTGTATGACTTTAGCTAAGTTAATCAACCTTCTGAATTACATACTTTGAAGATTTTCTTACTCACAAATTGCTTCCAAGGAATGAGGCTGAAAAAAAAAAAAAAAAAAAAAAAAACCTCTCTAATCAATTTGCTTTTTCATATTTAAGAACTTTGAAGAGCTGGGTATGGCACCATACAACTACAATCCCAGCTACTCAGAAGGCTGAGGCAGGACAATGGATGTTTGAAGCAAACCTGGGGAACTTAATGGGACCTTACTTCAAAGTGAAAAACAGGGCTGGCCAGGCACCTCAGCAGACTAACACACCTGTCTAGGCAGAGCTCAGCGGGTGGGCGGGGGGAGTGTTGATCTCCTAGGATGTACAGGCCAGGATTGAGACTGGGCATGGCAGTGTACCTGTAATCCCACAGTTTGGGAGTCTGAAAACAGGAGAATCACTATGAGTCTGATCTGTGTAGTGAGACTCTGTAGACCCTATACTAAATACATCAAAAAGAGAGAGAGAGGGGCCTGGCAGGATGGCTCAGTGGTCTAAAGCACCTGCTTAGGAAAGCTTGGGCGGCTACAGGGACCATGGTTCAATCCCCGGCACCACATGCTGAGCCAGCCCTGCCCTCAGGGCAGGCTGAGCCAGCCATAAAAATAAATAAACAAACAAAAGTTCTGAAACAAGAAAAAAAATAAATAAAATGCTTGTGAGAGAGAGAGAGAGAGAGAGAGAGAGCGAGAGCAAAAAAAGAAAAGAAAATGGGTTGGTGATGTAGCTCAGTGGGAGAGTCCCCTGGGTGCAGTCTCCACTACCAAAAGTCAAAATCAAAGTTGTGAAATATTAGAATAGTTTTTCAGTTAGTTTCACATTCTCTTAATAATAGCAACACAGGGTGATAGATGATATAGCAGTAATGGTTTACTATTGTATGCCATTATTAGTTCACAGCTGGCAGCTATCAAATAATTTTATTTATGAATCTGTAAATTTGCTCTTTAAATTTATGTTCTATTTTTGTTTGTTTCACATGTGTCTGTCCAATGGTTCCACTACCATTTCTTGACTATACTTTCTCCATTAAGCTGTCGTGGCAGCTTGGTTGAAAATTTATTGGCAACAACATCTCTGAATCTATTTCTGGACATTCTTTTCAGTTCTACTGATTTTTTTTTTTAAATCCTTTTGCCAACATCATGCTGTCTTCATTATTGTAGTTTTATAGTAAATCTTCAATTTGTGTAGTATGACTCCACTTCTTTTAAAAAACTGTTTTGGCTATTAATCTTCCCTTATATATTTTAGAATTATCTTGACTATAGCTATAAAAATTCTTTTGAGATTTTGGTTGTGTAAGATACATGGGTCAGTTTGCAAAGAACTGACATCTTTATTACATCAAACTTTCTACGTACTTGGCCTACTGCTCCACTTACTTAGATCTTCATTTCCTTCTTTAGTGCTTTTAGTATTCAGCATACATGTTCTATAAAAATCTTATTAGATTAATATCTAAGTATTGTGTTCCTCAGATAAGTTTATATAAACAGTATATAATGCCATATATATTTTTCATTATGATGGTAGAGTTAAAAAACTTGGCACTTGCTAATATACAGAAGTATGGTTGATTTTTTACATTGCCAAATATATTTATTGGTTCCAAGTCCTTTTTTCTTTTCTTTCTTTGCTTGACTTTTTGGGGACAGGGTAAATTCCATGGAATTTTCTACATAGGTAATTATGCTATGTGCATTTAGAGGCAATTTTATTTCTCCCTTTTCAATCTGCATGCTTTTCATCTTCCTTCTTCCCGCTCTTCCTCTCCCTTACATCATGTATCAAACCTAAGAGTATTTTATCATTGAGCTACATTTTCAGTCCTTTTAATTTTTTTATTTTTAACAGGCTCTTTCTAAATTCTCCAGGCTGGCCTCTGATGTTTGATCCCTCTGTCTCATCTTCCAAAGTAGCTGGTATTACAGATGTGTGCCATCAGCCCAGCAACTTTTATTTGCATACTACACTGTTTAAGCCCGCCAGTGTGATGCTGAAGGGTGGACCTAGTCATCTTCCTCTTACTCCTGATGTTATAGGGAAGCCTTCAGCCATTTAACACTGAGTATGATGCCCTCTGTCAGGCTAAGGAAATTCCCTTCGATTTCTAGTTTTCTGAGAATGCTCACTTCAGCTTTCAGGTCTTCATGAGTCAAGGCCAAGAAATTCTGAGGGAAAAATGGAGAAACTGATAGCTAATTCACTCGTAGTTTAAATTCTGGTCTTCTTCCTCGCTTTATCACCTGTCATTGATTTATCAAAGACAGCAATAGCTGCATAGGCTTTCCGTCCACGCTTCCAGCTGCATGCAGTAGGAGAGGCAGGTTAAAGTGTGTTATCCTGGAATCCCTGAGTCATTTTTGAGTGAAAGAAGGAAAATATATGTTGTATGAACACCTGTTACTTAGTTCAATTTATTCAGGTGCTCTAAAAATATGTATCATTTTACATGGTTAAGAATGAGTTAAATTTAATCTCCACACCTAAGGAACTGTCTTGTCAGCTTTATTCCTCTTTGCCATTGTTGAGTTCTTATTACTTTAAACTAATTTGAATCTAAATAATAAATACATATAGATTATTAACCCAAATAGTACTAGAAGATATGTACCACAAGCAGTAGCCTTGTGTCCTATCATCTGCCCTACTCATATAATTCCCGTTCCTAAAGATAACTGCTTCAACCCTGTTTGCTATGACTCACATTTCTAAGCAATAACCCTATGTTAGGGGCCCGGCAGGATGGCTCAGTGGTCTCAAGCGCCTGCTTAGGAAAGCTTAGGTGGCTGCAGGGACTGCGGTTCAATCCCTGGGCACCACATGCTGCACCAGCCCTGCCCTCAGGGCAGACTGAGCAGGCCATTAAAATAAATAAATAAACAAACAAAAGTTCTGAAACAAGAAAAGAAATATAAAAAAAAAAAACCTATATTATCTTTATTGTTTAATCTCAGACATAATTTGTTGATTCCTAACTATGAAAGATAAGGATCATCTCATCCTGATCATCTCTCTCTCTCTCTTTTTCTTTTCTTTTTTTTTAGGGAAGGGTCTACAGGGTGTTTGGGGTCTTACTACTAGAGTGGACTCATAGTGATCCATCTGTTTATAGCTTCCCAAGAGCTGAGATTACAGGCACATGCCACCATGGCAGGCCCAGGGATTGAACCCCTGGCCCCAGTGCCTGCTTGAAGGTGCTTTAATCCACTGATCTATTTGGCCAGCCCTCATCCTGATCATCTCCAACACACATTACTCATTTTCCTCTTCTCATTCCCCTACAAATGCTGTCATAACCCAGTGTTAGCCATTTACTTGTTATTATTGGGTAATATTACCATATAAGCATAATATGCTCTACTGTGTATAGTATGTTACTATATTTACTTTTATAATTGGATATGTTACTATACTGTCTCTTTTTCATTTCTACCACTAATCAAATGTTGTATATAAGTATGCTCCATGAGTTCTTAGCTCTACTTTCTATATTCATTCCTCACTGTTCCACAAGCTCTTCATCAGACCCCTGAAGCCCTCTCATATCACCAGCTGATACAGAAACTATTGCTAGTTTCTCCCTCTTTCTAAAAAGGTAACAATTTCTTCTATAGCGCTCTGCTTTCTCACTTTACATGGAGTGGTTGTTTTTAGGTTTCCTGCATAGCTGTTATCTTAGAAGTCTTTCACCATCATACTGGGAATAATGACCTCTCTTTTCCCTGGTTAAAGCCACTCTTTTCACCCACATCTTCCTCTTTCTTGAATTACTTTTTCCTTTTGGTGAGAGCACATGTAACTTCCTGAGAAAGAACATGCTTTTTGTGGGATCTGCATATTTGACAATATTTACAGCCTACCTGTTTACTTCATTAATGGTATGGCTGGATATAAAATCCTAGGATAGAAATAATTTTCCCTCCTTGATTTTGTCTAGTTTCCAATACCATGAAGAAGTCCAGTGCAATAGGATTTCTACTACCTTTTATATAAACTGTTCACTACTTCCCTGAACTCAGAAGTTTTTTAGCACTGTCTCATTATCCATGGGACAAAATTTTAAGTGAATGTGCTTTGGTGTGTTTTCCATTTGTTATAGGAACACCTGTTATTTAGTTCAGTGACATTTTCTTAAATTGTTTTTTTGTATCATTTCCCGTCTTTTCTTCTCTTTCTGGAATTTGTATTAGTCAGATGAGACTTTCTTATCTTGTTTTTTTTTTTTTATTTTAAATTCCTCTGTGTTTTGGAAGAGTTCTCTAATGTCCACTTTCTGCTGCATTTTTTATTTCTGTGAATCCTTTTCCAGTTTCTAAGAGGCCCTGCTTTTTCTTTGAAGATTACCATGTTAAAGCAGTATCTTATTTTTGTTTTATGATTACACTATTTTCTTGCTTCTCTGAGAATGTTATTATATTATGAAATATTTTCTTACTGTCTATACCGCCTCTAGCTTTTCAAAGTTTATTTTCCTGTTTACTTGTTTTGCTTTCCATCTTTTGATAAGAGGTTATCCTTTAATATTTAAGAATAAGGCACTTTAAAAAGCAGGCTTTTGAGCTAGGGATATAGCTCCGTGGCACAAGCACCTGCCTGTAAAGCATAAGGGCCTGAGTTCAACTTTGGGTGCCCTCAGCCCCAAATGCAGGCTTTTGCATAAGGATAGGGCTGGTAACAAGTGGATCTTCCTAAGATATCACAGAAAACTTCCAGATGTTAGCAAAAGGTTCTTCTCTGAGGCATGTCAGTTTCCAGAGAGGTGTTTTTCCAGTTTTTTACCCAAGGAATGTAAGCATGGGTGCCAACTCCCCTGGATTTATGTAAGAAAGAGGCCTTTTCCCTTATCTCCCCATTGGTTTTGTGGTCTCACTGCTTTCCTAAACCATGCAGGTCTTCATTATGGCTCCTGTCTGTTGGAACAGTGGAGCAGAACCAGCTTCCTAAGATGGAGGAGAAAACCTAGATGCTTACACAGTCCCTGCGCAGCCATTCAATTAATCTTCCAAAGTTTAGCACCATCCACACTGCAACCCTTAGGGCTACACAGTGTCTTCAAGCCCTAAAGTTAACAAAAACTGAAAAAGACAAGCCAAGTAAGACAGCCCCAAGTATGACTTGCTCTACACTGGTCTCAGGCACAGTGATGTATATTTTGGTGCATGTTTTTGTGGTCTTGTTCTAATTTGTCTTTTGAATAAGGCTAAACACTCTAATCCTTAGCTGACAATTGTCCTATCACTGATTTCCTGCTTTTCTTCAAGCTGACAGGTTTAGGCAAAAGCCATTTTTTCAATGCCTTTTTTGGGCCTGACAAAATTTTTTTACCAAATAGAATTATAAACAAAGCTTACATTTTAACACTGGAATAGATGATGAATTGTGTAGCGCACTGGATTATGATTAATATTATGTATCTGGGTAATACAATTTCATTTTAATTTGTCTTTGTCTCCATATAAGCATTAAAAAATTCTGTAGCCCAACAGTATTTAAATTCTAAGTTTCAAATTGTTCTCATTTATTGATTACTTGCTCTCTATTTAACTTTGTAAGATGTGTTAGCATCATCCTTATTTATGATTATAAAATAAAGTTTTGAAAGAATAAGTAATTTGGCAAAGGTCATTTGTAATGTTAAACAAGGATTTGAAGCTAGGCTTGACTACTGCAAATGTCCTGTTGTTGAACAATAAGCTATACTGCTTAAAAGAAAAATCATAATTTTATCTTTAAGTATAATAGCAAGCGTTTTCTATAGCCACTATGATGTGTTGATCGAAATGGTAAAAATTTTATAGCCATTGATTATCAGCCTATTTGGTGCATTTGACATCTCAGTGTTGTATTAATGGATAACTGTGCTTGCTTTACGTTTTTATAGAACTAGTCTAAGATTGCCTTTTCACTTGCTGACCATACAGATGATGACTTGCAATGAGGATACAGCAACATATCAAATAATGATGTTAACTTGTCATGAAAGAAGGGGGTTGAAATTTTCCTAATAATGATTAGAAAAGAGATTTTGAAATTTGGCCTTTTCTAAGAGTTAAAGCAAAATTATACTTCTACTTTCACTATTAGTTTAAAACTCTCTAATGCTCGCAATTTTCATAAAATTTATGGCTTCCTGCACTCATAGGGTTGTTAATTTACTTATCTGAGGGAGGTGGTTGCTGATTTGAATGTTAAAATCCCAATAATATTGTGATCAGTGTAAGCATTACTTCTAGATGAATATAAATATTAAGCAGTAGGTTCTTCCAGAAATACAATGCATATAAGAAAGGAGGCCCCTCCACGTGTACCAAGGAGCATCACTGTACTTGAAGGTAGGCTTCTCCCCAGCTCTTTGTTCAAACCAAATTCTTGGTTCAAGAACACTGCCAGTCTGTGAGCGACTGGTAGTGTTCTTGAACTATTTAAAATGGTTGTGTAGAGATTAGAAACTAGCATCTTAAAGAAGCAAAGAACAATAAACAAAGTTTAGGGTGGGTTGTAATCTGTTACTTAGGGATCTTAGAAGATTAGGATCTAAAAAAGGTGTAACAGCTTAATCCTGATTGATATCTCCACCCTTACTTAAGACATTGGTGACCCCCTCTCCACCCTGTAAATCTTCTACTGTGTGACCTAAATAAAAAGGAGATGCTTCTAGAGTTCTGGGCTCACTTCAAGAGAGACAGATCTCAGTGAGTCCTCTGAGCTACCTTCATCGGGTTGTCTCGTCATTTATTTTGGGACTGACAAAGAACATTACAACAGGTTGGACAAGGACTTGACTATGCTTGGAAAAAGCTGGACAGTTTTCATTTTCTTAATTCAACTGAATATTCTGTTTAAGGGCAACCATAAGATTTTGATTTATTTTCACCACAGGAAATATTACTTTTGATTATTTAAAAAATTCTTACCTTTCCTACCACAATACTTCCCCAGTAGCCAGAAATTCCCTTTTCTGATATGTGAAAATATTTTTTGATATCAGAAACATAATTCCTGCTTTCTCATTGTTCACACTTCCTAGAGGCAGCACAACACCATCGCGTCTCTTTTGCTCTTTTTTTTTTTTTTTTCTTTTGCTCTTATACCCCGGCTTTCTATTCACATAACTCATATCTGAAAAGCCTTGCTCCTAGGCAACTTCTAATTCTCTTCAGGGAGTTTGCTGATGAAGACTTAATTAAGCCCATGGCATGCTTGTGCCACATGGTACCAGTTTATGAGGCAGAACTGCAAATATTCAGGAATTGTGCAAGTAGACTATCCTTTGCCAGCTTGAAATCAGCCAGGACAGAAGACAGTGCCACCATGGAAACCAATGAACAGTGTTAACTCCCCCTTTACCCTTCTCCCTGCATCCCCCAACCATATGAGAGCTGGCACATTCACACAGCTCTCAGTATCATGCTACTCAGGGGACCCTGCACCTTCACTGGGAACTCCTGACAGCCATAAAGACTCAAAATGAATTTCTACGGTAGAATTTCTCTAACAGGAATAATGAGAGAAACACTTATTACAGCAAACCACTCAGGCAGAGAGCTAGACTATATTGACAAAAGCCAGCTACCTACTGTTACAGCAATGAGACAGAGAAAAGCATAAAAGTTAAAAAATAAATAGATAAATAAGCCTTTCTGGGCTAAGAGAGATTCCCAAGACTTATATACATATAAAAATCTTAAGGGCCAGCCAAATAGCTCAGTATACTAAAACATCTACAAGCAGACAACAGGGGCCAGGTTCGATCCCAGGGCCGGGTGTGCCAGCCTCACCCCTGGGGCACACTGAGCTGGCAATTGAGATGGGGTGTGGTGGCATGAGCCTGTAATACCAGTTCTTGGGAGGCTGTAAACAGGTGGATCACTAAGAGTCCAACAAGTCCAACAGTAGTGAGACCCTGAACACCCTGTAGACCCTACCCTAAAAAATACAGGAAAAAAAATCATAAAAATCTTACAAAATGTGAATCACTTATAACAGTGACCCACTGAGTTCGACTGTTAAGTGTTTTCAGAGTTACTGACCACAGCAAATAATGAAGTGCAGGGTGAACCACACTTTTTAAAAACAACAAAGAAGAATGTACAACCACAGATCTAGAGATAACTTGTGTATTGATGACTAAACTTACTAAGAGTATCAACTAAAAAATTTAGTGGCTTCTAAAACTGAAAATAGCCCTTGATCATCTTATTGAAGTTTTCTGTTTTGTTTTGATGGCATTAGTGACTGAAGCCAGGGAAAGGTATGGTCTATCCCCGCTCCAATCTTTCTGTTCCTCTTATTTTATTTATTTTTTTTTTTATTTTGAATGAGGATCATACTAAGTTTCCCAGGCAGGTCTAAGACTTGAAATCCTTTTTGTTCCTGAGACTCCTGAGTAACTGGTATTATAGGTGTATGCCACCATTCTTGGGCCTATTGAGAAGCTAAAACAATTAGGACTGCTGGGCTAGTGGCTGACAAAAGGGTATGCTTTGTCACCTATGTACATCAGATTTCACTTATTTATGGTTCTAGATTATTTTCTTTAGTAGGGGGTGATTACTAGTGCTTAACATAAATTAGTTATTTTTCATGTATTTTTTTCTATGCTTCTCTGCTTTCTACTTCCAAACCCATCAGCACACCTATTCTGTAGAGAAATTATATTTCTCAATTGTGAGAAAATGTCAGGATTAATACCACACTGTGCTTGAGAAGACTTAATCAGTTCTTACAGGAAATGGCTAAGGAATCACTATTCAAAAGCCTCCAAGAGTCCAGGTGTGGTGGCACATGCCTATAATCCCAATGCTGGGGATGTTGATAACAGGAGGATCATTACAAGTTCAAGCTGCACGGTGAGACCCTATGCACACACGTGCACACACACACACACACACACACAACCTCTAAGAGATTCTACCAGTAGTATGTATAAGATTTATTTTCTGGTTTTCTATAATTAGAAATGGAGATCTGAAAGCTGTAACTTAACCTTTTGTTCCCCCAAATTAATCATGAAGAATCTTTTTAGAAAATTATATTTGATTTCTAAAAAAAGTCAGTATTTTGATAGCATTATTGCGAGGAATACAAATTTAATGCTTCATAAAGAATGTATAAATACAGGTAGCCTTTTAGCCTCTAATTAACATGCTTATGAAAATATGGATCCCAAAGTAATAAATGTGTTTTTAAAAATGGCCTTTAGGAACTACAGTTACAGGAATAGTTCAAATTCATTGTTATAGTTGTTTACTATGATTGTTTACATGTTCTTATCAAATTCATAAACACATTTTATACACGAAGCTCAATAACATAAACTCTTGCAAGCTATACACATTTTGAAAACATACCAATGCTTTTATTTACTTAGTATTTTAGGGAAGGGTCTCCAGGGTGTTCAGGGTCTCACTACTAGATCGGAGTCCTAGTGATCCACCCGTTCACAGCCTCCCAAGAGCTGAGGTTACAGGCGTGTGCCACCATGCCCAGTCTCTCAATGCCTTCATTTAAAAAATTAAAATGAAGAATGGCTTTCAAGCCAATACGTGTAGGAGGCTGACGTGTAGCGAGGAAATTAAAGGCAGTAGAAAAGCATGTAAATCACCATTTACCCAAATATGGGCAGTCTGTTGGTTACCACCCTGAGGGCTCAGGAAAACACAGGGAGCCATTCATCACGGATGGCTTGGCAAGTTGTTTGCCCGGTGTATCCATCACCCAACAAGAACCACACAAGACAAGACTGCATAAGTCTTCAAGGCAGGAAGCCCAGAGCTGACTCAAACTGCTAGAGCACAAAGATGGGCACAGGGTCAGTGGGCCACTAGATGGCGATCAGGTTACTCCACCAGGGACAGAATGCTGCAGACAGCCAGCAACCCTAAGGACGGCATGGAATCTCTTTCCTTATTTTATGAAAGGTCTAATCTGCAAAATCTGGGAAAATGGATTTATTCAGAGAAGTGCCAGGGAAGAAGAGCTATGTAGTTAAACATAGTATTTAATTTTTGTAGCAGTCAAGAAACAATATTCAAAGCCCAGCGTGGTGGCACACACCTATAATAACAGCACTTGGGAGGCTGAGGCAGGAGCATTAGTTTGAGTTCAAGACCAACCTGAACTGCACAGCAAGACCCTGTCTCAAAAAGGCAAAACACACACACACACACACACACAAACCTACTGAAATCATTACTAACAATTTTTAAAAGTTCTCTTGAGAAAAAAACAAAATCCTCAATTTAGGTCTTAAACCTTGACCACAGGAAAAGGCAACCTTTGATCTCTGTAACATATGAGAAATTAAAATAAAATATGAAGTTTAAATGCAATTATATTTACTATTAGAGGCCAATGACTTTAGTGAAGCTAAGAACTTAATTCAGAGAATAAATTACAGTTTAGCATAATAAAAGAAACAGAATCATAAGTAACTAGTCTTCTAAATGTTATTATGGATAGTGATCAACATCTATCTATTGCCATAATAGATCCGTTGCACTTAACAACATTAATTTTAGAGCAATATGTTTGTTTTAATTTAATTATTTATGCCCTTTTAAAAGGACTGGAGATTGCTAGCTTACTTTGGTTTGAGATTTTCCTATATGCGTCTAAGAATCAATAGACACATGTATTATTCATTCATAAGTATACTGATTTCTCTTTTAAAGAAAATCACAAAATAATCATATAAAATAGTAATGATTAATCAATTTATTGATAACATCTTATTAATTGGCTCTTTGTAGATCAACACAGTAGCCAAGGATCTACTTTCTTTCTCAGTAGGTAAGAATGAAATGTAAATTTTTTTCAAAGATTAAACAAAACTTTAAATAAATCATTTATATTAACTATATAGAGTAGGATATACTAGTGTATCCTATATAATATATATACATATATATATATGCTATATATATATATAGCATATATCATTTATTCTTTTAATTAGTTTCAGATGGCTACTAGTTATTTTCAGAGTTACTGGGTTTTCCTTTTGCTTTAGTGGCCCAGGCATTGTGATTGTTAAGTTTTTGGGTTTTTTTCTGTTTTTAGTACAGGGTCTACAAGGTCTCACTACACAAATTGGACTCAGTGATCCTGATGTTTTCAGCCTCCCAAGCACTGGGATTACAGGTACGGGCCACCATGCCCAGTCTCAGTCATGTCCCAGGTCACGGCATGCTGGGGATCAAACCCCAGCTGCTGAGACTGGCTAAGCAGGTGCATTAGTCTGCTAAGCTATCTGGCTGGGCCCTGCTAAACTTTGTTATCCAGAAAAAAGGAAGCTGGTAAAATTCCTACTGAATGCACATTTTGCTAACCTCTAGTCTAGAGATTTGGGCCTTAGAAGAGTTGGTGGCTATTAGATCTTCAAAGCTTCTGCTTCCTAGCTAACATGTATAGATGCTGACAACACATGAAACAGAGTTGGTATTTGAAACTAGTAAATGATAAAAGCTGAAAAAGTAAGGAAATAGTTATACTTGCATGTTGTTCCTAGTAACCTGTATATTTAAGTACTAATAGGAAAGGCACATTTTTATTTCTTACTAACTCTATGATAGTTTCATCTTTTTCTGTTGTGAGTTAAAAAATTTAGCTATTTGAGCACCTTCCTTTGAGTCACTAAGCTAGACTTCTTCCCCAGTGTGGCATTTATACCTGAGTGCACACCGTAAGAGGTAAGGTCAATTCATGTGATACCTGCATATATCTGTCACCTTCTTGCCCAATCATGTTTCTCCATTCCATGAGTGACCGCTGCAGACGTTCAAGTCCAGTTTCCCACAGCCTGACATGGCCTCCCATGTCAACCGTAACAACGCCACTTTTGCCCCACTCAGCCAGTAGCGCATCTGTGTCTGAAATAGTCGACAGCCATGTGGTATAAGGCGAGAGAGATTCTGATCTGAAAAAAGAAGCCAATGTGAACACAAGAAACTATAAAAATAAACCAGGAGGATGATACATTCAAATGTTCTTGCAGGTCTAAAAAGTATGCTTGCAACATTACTCATGCTTTCATACCTGCTCTTACCTACTTCACAGCACAGAGAGCTTACAAGAGTATGTGTCATAAGCAAAAGTGAGGCAGAATATATTGAGTATGTAAACATAGAGCAGGACAGTAATGAACATAAAAAACAAGAACTACTTTAATGAAGACATTGTATAATTAATTACAATGTGCTATGTGTTGCTAATTCAGGCAATGAAGCTATTTTAAAAGTTTCTTAGGTTCCTTAATTGCTATAAAGGGATTATTATGGACTGAATATTTGTGTTTCCCAAAATTCACATGCTGAAGCCTAAAGCTTGGTATGATAGTACTGTGACAATATCCATGCGAGAACAGTAAGGTGATAGCATCCATTCCAGGATATAGTTTAAAAAGCAGTCATCTTAAAGCCCAGTCATCTTAAAGCCCTCACCAAAAAATGAACTGGTTAGCACTGTGACCATGGCTGGCACAGCTTCCAGATGGTAAGAAATAAAAGTCTGTCATTTAAGCCACAAGTCTGTGGTATGGTGTTATAGCAGATTGACCTGAGTAGAACTCTAATAGTAAGATCACTAAGAGACAAGACACTAGCTGGGTATAGTGGCTCACGCCTGTAATCCCAGGACTCCTGAGGCTGAGGCTGGAGATCATTGAAAGTTTGAGACCAGCCTGGGCTACAGTGAGAGGTTGAGGCCAGCCTTAACTGCACAGAGAGACCTTGTCTCAAAATCACACATATGCACGCACACGCGCGCGCGCACACACACACACAGATGAGATAAGATAATAACATCCATCTGTAAAGAACAAAAATACACAATAATATATCGGCTACTTGTATTTTCCTGGGCTTGTGGGCACCAGTTGACACCATCAGAAAGAAACAAACTCCATACCAAGTAATACCTCCCAAACTGGCCTAGAAACCTCACTTTTTAGAGCTTTCATGTCATTGCTGAAACTAAAGTCTTGCTTCTGCATTTCAAATGCATTTGTATTTGATCTTTACCTTTTCTGACTCTTAAAATGATGTGACTCTATCACGAAGAATATATGTAATTATTACATATTTAATATTTCTTTTATTATATACTATAACCTTATTTATGGTAGTTTCTAGGAATGTAAATTTTAAGGAATCAACTACATATTTCTTAGATGTCTTTAAGATGAAGGAAACAAGAAAATGGGACTATATGTTTCAGAAGTTCTGTACAAAACTCCTAAAAGCATTTAAAGAAGGTAATGTGATACGAAATGGGATTTATTTTATCTATCAAAAGTTGTTTTAGGAAAAATATTAGCAGTTACAGATTATGGAATAAATAGCTATTCAAGAATAACATTTATCTATGTGAAATTATGTGGCAATAACACTTAAGTTGTAGAGTACTACAGAGAACTGTTTCTATCTTTTTTTTTTTTTTTTTTTTTTTTGGTCTTTTTGAGACAGGGTCTTGCTATGGAGTTCAGGCTGGCCTTAAATTCACTTTTGTAGCCCAGCCTGATCTCAAACTCACACTGATCCTCCTGCCTCAGCATCCCAAGTGCTGGGATTACAGGCATGCGCCACCATGCCCGGCAACAATTTAATAACTAATAGTTACAGGCGGGGTGCAGCACTCACACCCATAATCCCCTGCACTGGATCATGAATTAATCACAGACTCCAGAAGTCTGCCCTAAAATTGCATGAGGATTTGGGGGACAACTAGAAATAACCAGAACAAGATCTTCTGATTAAGACTGTAGGCAAGGGGCCAGGGAGATAGCTCCATGGCACAAGTGCCTGCCTGGCAAGTACAAGGTCCTGAATTTGAACTCTGGTCCTGCCAAAAAAGAAAAAGACTATAGGCAAAGCTTTACCTACTATATTATGGAGGAACACTTGAGAAAGTCCCCCTGGGGCCTAGGTAGAATAGGATCCAGACCTAAGTTGAGTGGAAAGATTAGATAGCCAGGCGTGGTAGCACAGGCCTGTAATCCTAGTACTTGGGAGGCTGAGGGCAGGAGGATCAGTATGAGTTCCGAGACTAGTCTGGGCTACAAAAGTGAGCTCAAAGCCAGCCTGAACTACATAGTGAAACCCTGCCTCAAATTAATTAATTAATTAATTAATTAATTAGATAAGGGAATTTCTGGCCTGGGGACAAGTCAGGGAGAGCAAAGAGGGGCCCAGGTTAACTAGATGGAGATAAGGCACTGATATGCTCAGAGGTGGGAACATCTGTCTTTGTGTTCCTCAAAGACAGACAGAGCTTGATGCATCTGCTTTTAGATCCTAAGTCTAGGTCAGGCCTTTGCTGCCACCTCTGGACAGTAATAAATAATAAAGGCAGTGAATGGTGTTGCCTTCCATCCTAAATCTCTGGGAATCCATTGACTTCTATATGGCCTCATGACTAATCATATTAAATAAGTGCTATTTAAGTTCTTTTGACATTTTGAATACAAACTTCACAAAACAAATATATAAAGGTAGTAAGTATCAAAATTCCTGTGATACTGACAATGCTATTTTTGCTACAGAAAAACTTATTATTAGAACAGATCAAACAAACAAACAAAAAAAGAAGGATAGAAGCCTATGAAACTTAACACCTATTCCCAATGCTTAATACTTAATAGTTTATTTGAAATATTTGAATATTTTTCCAAAATGAAAATAAAAATGACAGCAAAGCATGCAGAACAGCAAGATATAAACCAAGTGTAACCAGGGAAAGAAGAGCTTGCATGTAAGGAGGCAAAAACTATACATTTATTCAGAGAACTTGGTCAGATAGTTTTTTTTGTTTGTTGTTTTGTTTTGTATTGAGGATTGAACCTAGTGAGCCACTATGCTACATCCCCAGCCCTTTCTTTTTTTTTTTTTTTTTTTTAATTTTATTTATTTATTTTTTTCTTGTTTCAGAACCTTTATTTGTTTATTCACTCATTTTTATGGCCGGCTCAGCCCACCCCGAGGGCTGGCGCAGCATGTGGTGCCGGGGATCGAAGTGCGGTCCCTGAAGCCGCCCAAGCTTTCCCAAGCAGGCGCTTTAGACCACTGAGCCATCCCGCCGGGCCCTCTTTTTTTTTTTAATTTAAATTTTAAGACAGGATTTTGCTAAATTGTGGACTCTGGTCTCAAACTTGCACCTTCCTGCCTCAACCTCCTGACTAGCTGAATGACAGGTGTGTACCATTGCACTTTGCTAAGAGCTCGCTTTTTAAATGACATACTAAGCTATGGACAAAGTAAAATGAATTACCTGGGAACAGGAATGTATCGGAGTTTCTTTGATTGAAGATCAGTGACTTCTATATAGCCAGTTGTCTCTGGAGGCTTAATATCTGCAAAAAGTCACGATATGGGCCACATATTAGAGGACAGGTTGGCACCAAAGTAGGAACCTAGGAATGCTTGAACATCACCTGAAGCATAAGGAAGTTAAAAGAAGACTAAAGCAGAGCTCTAGGATCACTTCACAAGGTACTGGCTAAGGCCAGCTCTCAAAGAAAGGTAAATGTTTTAGTACTTGCAGGCATTTTTTTCTTTCCCTTTATGCTAGAAATTGAACTGAGGATCTCACACATGCTTAGGCAAATATTCTGCCACCAAGCTATTTCCCCAGCCCTTAGTACTGATAGCTTATTGAAAAACAATCCATCATCTGAACTGTGTTTTTTTTTGTTTGTTTGTTTGTTTGTTTTGTTTTTTGTTTTTTGTGAGAAGTCACAACACTGTTGAGTGGAAGTCAACTGACCACAGCATAATTAACACTCAGTTTGTAACCAGTCTGAACTTGTGTGAATTTCTGGCTTTGGTATGTTCTAGCTGTGTTGTCAGTCAGGTTATTTACCTCTCTGAGGTCTGCTTTTCTTTGTTATAAAGTGGGGAAAACAGCAGCATCTGAGAAATAAACATTATTTTGAGGAGTAATGCGGTGAGTAAATGCTCAGCACCTAACTAGTAGTTGCTCAGTGAACAGCCATTATTAGGGCCCTGCAAGATAGGAGAAGGCAAAATGAGAATGGGCCATAGGGGTAAGGACTCTGGTTCATGAAGTATATGAAAAGCTTGGGAGCTTGGGTCCCATCTCCCATTTTAGAGTTAGTCTCCCAGAAAATTCTAGGTCCTGAGTATTACCCCCACCCTCAATATACTACCTGCTACCACTGGGTGTAAGGAACTCTCCATTTTTTATAAACTGTGCTTTTAATGTTGACAACAACCAAGGCTTAGGATTCTGGTGTGAGTGATGAGGCAGAGCCTTACGCAGGTAACATACTAATGTGACTTACTTGATGTAATTTAGCTGGAGAGTCAGAGAGATAGCTGTCAAACACAGGCCTTTCAGGCTTTAAAACTTATGCTCTGCCTATCATTCCACACAGCTCCTACCTGAGCTGACTCTATCTATTTATCTATCTATCTATCTATCTATCTATCTATCTATCTATCTATCATCTTTTATTACAACTTTAGGTTAAATAAGATTTTGGGGATGCCAACAATAAACTCATTAATCTTACAAAAATTAGAATCTTGGCTTTGTTTGTACTAGTACTAGGACCTTCTCTTCTCACTGAGTTATCTCTCTCTCTCTCTCTCTCTCTCTCTCTTAAGTCTCAATATGGCATTAGATTGTCCAAGCTGGGCTTCAACTTGTGATCCTCTTGCCTGAACCTCTCTGACTGCTGGGATTATAGTTATGTACCACTATGCCAAATTTATGTTAAAGTTGTTTGTCTGTTTTTTAAATCAAGACATCTGAAAACTTAATACATATTATTTATTTGCCAGGCATGTTGGAGCTTACTTTCACCAGATATCATACAGAGATACTGCCTTTGAGGAGCTACAGCAGAATGAGGAAAGTTCCATACCTCTCTCCCTCTTCCCTCCCTTCCATTTTATTTCTTTCTTCTCAAGCCACTGTAGGTCTCTAGGGACTCATATACAATCCCAGAGCCAGAAATACAATTTGGGTCAGGGATGAACTGGAGAGTTTGGCAAAACGAAGTTCCATGGAGCAAAAGGCTGAGGAGGAAGAGAAGGTGGTGTACAGGGAGAGGAGTGGCAAGAAGAGTCCTTCTATAACCTGCTCATCTGTATAGCCTGGCTGTCTCCAAAAAGCCACTTGCATAAAATGGACATATTTATCCTAAAAATAACACACCATCTGCCTTGTGCTGCTCAAGGCATAAGGTCAACTGTGGTTACAGTTCTATAGTATTTGTGCTTTTGCAATGCCTGCTGCTAGAACCTTGCTGAAGTAGGCTGTTATTTATGGACCAGCGTTGTTTTGTTCTGTTTTGTTTTATTTGTCAAAAACCACCAGTTGCTGAAGCTGTTGGGATGACAAGAGTTGCCTAAGTCACTAATGTAAATATTTTGGCTTACCAGTTAAAGCCATTTGTTTTTATAAGCAGTCGTAGTAAACTGAACTATTGTCATCAGTGCTTTCAGGTTACCAGGAAAGCAACACAGACCAATTTAAAGCATTTTACCTATTTCCTTTCATTATCAAAATTAATTCCATAGCATAGAGAGTAAGAAAATACAACTATGACTCTGTCTACTATTTCAAGAGGGAGAAAGCAGGAATTATATTCCTGATATTAAAAAATATTTTCACATATCAGAAAAGGGAATTTCTGGCTACTGGGGAAGTATTGTGAATAGTGGTAGTGGTATGAGAGGTAAAAATCTTTTTAAATAATCAAAAGTAATTTTTCCTGGTGTGAAAATAACTCAGAATCTTATGGCTGCCCTTAAATAGAATATTCAATTGAGTTAAGAAAATGAAAACTGTCCGGCTTTTTCCAAACATAGTTAAGTCCTTGTCCAACCATTTTAAATGTTTCTACACTATAGACAGAATGGAAGTTCTATGTGTTTCCATTACATGTATAATCAGGGTGGATTTCAAAGACAGGAATAAACTGCATTTAAAGCTTAATTTGCTGACCATTAAATGGAAATCATTGTTGTGGTGTTTATTACGTTGTTCCCAAGAACACTGGGGACAGATTATATATATAATGACACGTTAAGAATAGCATAAAAATTGAGGCAACCTGCTCAGGTCTCCTCTTGTCCCTCTCTTGACAGCTTTTTTCCTCCCCAATAAATATATTCTGCTCTAAAAAAAGGAAAGAAGGAAGAGAGGAAGGAAGAAGTATGGAAGGAAGGAAAAAGAGAGAGAGAGAAAGAAAGAAAGAAAGAAAGAGGGGCCAGTGAGATAGCTCTACAGTCTAAAGCACCTGCTTAGGCAACTGCAGAGACCAAGGTTCCATCCCCAGCACCACATGCTGCCCCACCCCCAGGGCATGCTGAGCTGGCCATAATATAAATAAAGTTAAAAAAAAAAAAGAAAGAAAAAGAGAAAAGAGTGGTATAAAACCTGTCTGGCAGGAATGTTCAAATAATTCATCATATTAAAGTACCTACAAGCAGGTGCAGAGACCAGGGGTTTAATCTTGGGCCTGCCATGCTGGTCCTGCCCCCAGAGCATGCTGAGACAGCAATTAAGACTAAAGATGGGGGTGTGTGCCTGTAATCCCAGCTCTTGGGAGGCTGTAAACTCCTCTATGAGGAGATCACTATGAGTCTTATCTAGTATTGAGAACTTGAACACCCTGTTGACCCTTGCCTAAAAAGAAAAAGAAAAGAAAAAAAAAAAAAAAAAAAAAAAGAAAATCCTCAAAGGAAAGAGTAAACTATATTAAAAGCATTTCTGTCTTTATTCACAAATTAAGAGTGAGATGTGCCATACATAAACTTTTATTGGGCTGGGGAGATAGCTTGGTGGTCTACATGTCTGCCTGGCAGGTGCAAGGAGCTGGGTTAAATCCATGGTAAGATTTTTTTAAAAAGCTTTTATTTATGGGTTTCCATATTATGGTATTCTCCACTGATGTTTTCATGCTGCTGGAAAAACAACACTGGCCATTCTACTCTTTAACCTATGGAGTCAGGTAGAACTATGTACAGTGGCAGGACTGAATCTCATGTACCTTGTCGAAGAAGAATCAGTGACTAAACAGTGGTATGTAAAGCCATGAAAATAAGAGCTTAGCTCTCAGCACAATGATGACCAACTCTTTCCTGTACCAAATTCTTCTCAAGCTCCTCTGAATTTTTCAGAAGGCTCTGAGCCTTGGGCTTTTGTGTTTGTTTCTCATACCATTTTGTAAAAACTTACCTGAAAATGGATCATAAATCTAAAGGTAAAATATAAATCTATACAACTTCTAGAAAAAATTAAGATATTTGTCCTTCATTAAAATAGGAGGAAATGTTTTAAAAGTATATATCTGACTGCCAGGCATGGTGGCACACACTTGTAATCCCAGCACTTGGGAGGCTGAGGCAGGAGAATCAGTGTGAGTTCAAGACCAGCCTGGCTACAAAAGTGAGCTCAAGGCCAGCGTGAACTGCATAGTGAGACCCTATCTTAAAACACACACATACCTCATAAATAAGAAAAACTCAATTAAAAACAGGCAGAAGATCTGAAGAGGAATTTCTTGAATAAGACATACAAGAAACAGAAGCTGGGGAGATAGCTCCGTGGCACAGGTGCCTGCCTGGCAAGTGCAAGGTCGTGAGTTCGAACCCCGTCACCACAAAAACAAATAAATAAATAAAATAAAAAAAGATATACAAGAAACAATGCCAAACACCCTTAGGTGCTAGAGAGAACACTATTAAAATCATGTGACAGCACTATAAAAGGTGAAAAGCCGACAATGCCAAGTACTGGCAAGGATACAGAGCAAGTGTAGCTCTTGATCATTGCTGACAGGACTTTAACATGGTATTGTCACTTTATAAAACAGTTTGGCAATTTTATTATATGATACAGAAAGTCATTCTTAAGTATTTGCTCAAGTGCAGCAAAAACCTATGTTCACCTAGAAGAATACGTGAATGTTTATAGTGACCTATTCATTATTGCCCCAAACCAGAAGAAATCCAGGTATCTATCAATGTGTGAATGCATAGGCAAGTTTGCTATATCCATAGAATAGTGATACATTCATACAACATTGCTTGGCAATAAAAAGGAACAGCTCTTCCTCCCTGAGGATCCATTGCTATCATGAGTAACACAGCAACTATCCGAACCTGGAAGTTCATGACCAATGGACTTCTTCAAAGGAAACAAATGGTCATTCATGTCCTTCACCCTGGGAAAGCAACAGTACCAAAGACAGAAATTCAAGAAAAATCGCTAAAATGTACAAGATCACACCAGATGTCATTTTTATGTTTGGATTCAAAACCCATTTTAGTGGTTTGGCAAGATAATTGGCTTTGGCATGATTCATGATTCCCTGGATTATGCGAAGAAAAATGAGCCCAAACATAGACTTGCAAGACATGCCTGTATGAGACAAAAAAGACCCTCAAGAAAGCAGTGGAAGGAACACAAGAACAGAATGAAGAAAGTCAGGAGCACTGCAAAGGCTAATATCGGTGCTGGCAAAATGTGGGCTGGAGATTACAGAACAGCCACAGGAGTAGAGATTCTGCAGTGCATGTTTGGAGTGACTGACTTTTTTTCACAAAAGGATTTAATAAACTGTAAAATCTTAAAAAAAAAATATATATATATATATATATATAAAGGAACAATTACTATGTACAACACAAATGACTCTCAAATATATTAAGTGAAAGAAGACAGTAAAAAGACTACAACGTATGTACAGTACGATTCCATCAGTATTGTATTCTTGTAAAAAGCAAATTTATAAGGACAGAAATCAGAATAGCTGGAAGTTGGAGGTAGAAGGCTGGACCACAAGTGACATAGGGAGAGTTTAAGAGTAAGGGAACTCTTTTATTAATTTTGGTGATGATTACATTTATATTTAATTTATATTACATTTATATTTAATTTATATTCCATTACATTATATTCCATTACATTATATTACATTAATTTATATTACATTTATATTTAATATATATAAATAAATATATATAAATATATATAAATATATAAATATATATAAATTATATATACTTATATATATAAATATATATATAAATATATAAATTTACATTTATATTTGTCAGACTCACAGAATTATACAACAGAAAGGGTGAATTTTACTGTGTATGAATAGGACTTTAATAAACCAATGAATATATTAGAAGTATTACTGTGTTGTATGAAAATAGGCAGGTAAGGGGAAGAGTAGAAGAGGTTAAGTGACAGGAAGCTATGGCAATACTATAGTCATGGTGCTTTGAATGGGATTTTGGTGATAGAATTTAATAATAAGATGCATCACTGAGGTCCTATCCTACAACATGGTGATTGATGATGAATTACAATGAAGGATAAGTGAGAATGGGTGGATGAAGGTGCACTGAGCTTTGGTACAGCACCATGTTGACTCCTGGAAGGCTCTGCTGAGCTCCTCCACCTTTCACATGGCAAAAATTCCTTCCCTGGATTAACTCCTGTTTGTCATTCAGGAGTTACTTTATCATAAGCCTGGCCTATAGTCTAGTGCAGTTGTCACTTAGTTCATTTGCCTCTTCTACCATAAAAGACATTCTCAGACAGTGGTACTCAACTTGTGCATCACAACCCTGGCGGCGGGGGTCAAATAACCAAAACACAGGGGTCGCCTAAAGCCATCAGAAAATACACATTTCCAGTGGCTTTTTAAACTCCTGCTATGCCACGGTGAAATGTTATTTATTGGAATTAGTAATAAATATTTCTCAACATATATTTAAATATTGTTTTTGTGATTAATCACTGTTTAAATTATGTTTGATTTGTAGCAATGAGAATACATAATGCATATCAGGTATTTATATTCCGAATCATAACTGTAGCAAAATTACAGTTTTGAATCAGCCACCAAAATTATTTTTTGGTTTGGGGTCACCACAACATGAGCAACTGTATTACGGTTTCACGGCATTAGAAAGGTTGAGAACCACTGTTCTAAGGAAACGATGATTCATTTTTCATGAGTTTAGGTTTGGAAGGGACTAATTCTAAATAGTCTTATTTAACCAAGGCTATTCAAAGCCAGTAATAATAATAATAATAACAATTATTATTATTTAATGTATTTAGTACAGGGTCTACAGGGTCTCACTACACAGATTGGACTTGTAGTGATCCTGTTCTTTAGCCTCCCAAGTGCTGGGATTACAGGTGCATGCCACCATGCCCAGTCTCAATCACTGTCTGAGTGCAGCTCTGGGGTGGGGCATGCAGGGGATCAAACCCCTGACCTCTGCATCTGCCTAAGCAAGCACTTTAATCCACTGAGCTATCTGGCCAGCTTTATGAACCATCTGACCAACCCTTATTATTAAAACATACTTAACATACTTAACATTTCATTTGTAAGGGCCATACTAACTAATAAGCATAAAAGCAGGTAACATATTATTACCACCGTGATACAAATAAGAAGTCAGTGACTCCATAGTTAAAAATTTTTGTAATTATTATAATGAGTGCTAGTATGGATCAATAAGAATAGTAATAAGCTTGGGATTAGCAGACCTTGGTACAAATCTGGGCTCTGCTGGCTATAGGGTGACCCTGAGCCAGTATTTTGCCTTATTGTGCGGGAATTTCCTCATGTACAAATCAAATAGCAAGCTAACAATAGGATGGGGGTCTGAAGATTCAGTAGATGAATATAAGAAATGATCAGCACTGCACTTGAGTATGTTATACAGTAATAAACATAAACTTTTTCTAAACTTTATTTATTTATTTATCGATTGATTAATCAATTGATTGCTATAGCTGGCTTGGCCTGCCCTGGGGGTGAAGCTGACGCAGCATGTGGTGCCAGGGATCAAATCTCGGTCCCTGCAGTTGTCTGAACTTGGCTAAGTAGGCACTTTAGATCACTGAGCTATCTCAACAGCCCCTAAACATAAACTATATGCAGGGCATCGATGACTTAATCAGTCAGCAGACCAAGTTGCTGACCTTAAGTCTCAAGTTTCTTTGCCTAATATCCTAATAATTTTTCAAGGCACCTAGAACTACATTCTATGTAGTGCCACTGAGGATGAGCTCTCACCCCAGGGCTGACAAGCACACACCTGTGAAGATGAGTGAGAGCTTTCAAAACACACATAGCTGTTTTTAGCTATTTCTGACTTGTCAGAATGATTCATATTTATAAATATGAAATGATAGCGATAAACTAAATATCCTCTATCAAAGCTATTTATATATGGCTGCAAGTAAGCCACCATTAATCAACTTGGTAAATTAGGAATTAGTAAATGCTTACCTTTTGGGTAGATGTCTTTTAAAGGGACTTCTCCTGGGGGCAAAATCCTCACTACCTGATTAGTATCTAAAAGAGTCACACAATTGCTCTGCTTTGGAGTCCCATCTTTCTTCTTCTCGCCATAGAAAGATGTACTAGTCACATTCGGCTTATGCAGAGATGCTGGCCTCCTCCAAGAATAAACTTCACAGGGTGACTGTAAGAGACAGAGAGAGGGTGAGAGCCTGAGGGAGGGAACAGGGAGGAAAAGGAAAAATTAGAGTGCTAGTGTACTGTACTTTATGCTCAACATTAACTTTTACAAGCAACCCTTTAAGCCAGTGGTTCTCAACCTTTCTAATGCCGCGACCCCGGAATATAGTTCCTCATGTTGTGGTGACCCCAAACTAAAAAATAATTTTGGTGGCTAGTTCAAAACTGTAATTTTGCTACAGTTATGATTTCCAATGGCTTTAGGTGTGTTATGCTCATTTGACCCCCACTGGGGTTGTGACCCACAGGTTGAGAACTACTGCTTTAAGCAGACATTAGTGGTAAATTTTTGTTTAACCAGTGTAAGAAAACCAAATAATTCTTTAATTTTTTGGGAAATGGCTGTTTCACCAATGATTATAATTTCCATCCAAGAGTGAAATATACAAGTTAAATTATTTTCTTTTGAAACAAATTACAACTAAAAAGAGAGAATATGATAGTTCCGTTCATGATACAATAAACACCTATACATCTATTTTCTAGCAGAAAAAGTAGATCAGGACTGGTAATTCTGCAGTCCTTGGAGTGTCCCTTCTCAAGCATATATTTCTGCTTTCCCTAATACCTAATTCTTCCGGAATTTTGTGTTAGCACTGGGGATATAGTTCAGTGGCATAAGCACCTGCCTGGAATTTTGTCTTCAATTTTTCTTTTGTTTTACGTTAAAAATTTACCATGAATATTGATTCCTTCCCAAGATCATAAACTATATTTTCCTTTAAAACTCTGTATAGTCCTCTAAAGTTTTTCATATTTAAGTCCTTAACCCAAGCCGGGTGTGGTGGCACACGCCTGTAATCCCAGCACTGGGGAGTCTGAGGCAGGTGGATCAATGCAAGTTTGAGACCAACCTGGGCTACAAAAGTGAGCTCAAGGTCAGCCTGAACTGCATAACGAGACCCTGTCTCAAAAAGACAAAAAAAAAAAAAAATATATATATATATATATATATATATATACATATATATCTATATATCTATATATCTATATCCTTAACCCATAAGAAATGATTTTTTGTAAACAGTGTGAAGCAGGGCCCTTGTTCATCCTTTTCTCACATACACAGTTAAATGTCAAACATATGCTGCCATAAAATACAGTCCCTTACATGCAATGGCCACAGATGTCCTTCTTATTCTGCTTGGGCTCTGATACCTTATAGTGGCTTATTTGTTGCCCACTTTAAAAGTTTGACTGTTTTTTACTATTGAGTTTCAAGAAACATGTATTTTGGATATAAGTTCTTTGCTATAAAAGTTGGTTGCAGATGTTTTCCTCCAATAAGCAGATTTGCAGATGTAACTCTCTGTCTCCATCTCTGTCTCTTAGAACTACGAACTGAACTCAGGTATATTACCAGCCCTTTTTATTTTTTATTTAGAAACAGAGTCTTCCTAGGTTGCCCAAGAAGGGCCAAAGCTTGTGATGCTCCTGTCTCAGACTCCTAGAGTGCTGTTATTACAGATGTGCCTCACCCCACCTAGCTGACTTATCATTCTTTTAATAGCATCTTTTCCAGAGCTGGAGTTTTAAATTTTGATGAAGTACAACTGATCAAGTTATTCTTTATGTATCCTGTCTGAGACACTAAGTGAAACATTTTCTAGATGTGTGATAGTAGATATCCTAATCTTATTTTTCACAATTAAGTGTATTTTATGCTCAGTGTTTAGGATGGTACTTGGTTTAGGTGTGTATAGCTACTATATTTGGTATGAGGTTAAGAAGGTTACACATGTTTATAATAATTTGTTGCCTCTGATAACTTCAAGTTATTAAGGGTTGACATACTGCTTTGTTAATAGTTGCATAAGGAATCCAAATAAATACACAGAAAAGCAGAAAGGCAGTGTGGGGTAAAAGAAATGATGACTCTAACTCAAGTGAGTTCAAGCCCTCAGTTCCCTACTTATAATCTTCATAGCCCTGGGGGTATACACATATTTATGCTTCTACTATTTTACCAGTAAGACTTTGTAGAATTGTCATCAAAAAATTAACTATTACATATGAAAATGAAAAGATTTAGAACAATACAGTGCTTATTGTTGCATTGGAGCCTAAAAATACGGCTGCTATTATAAAACATTGAAATGCTACCTGACACAAACCCTCCATTTAACTAATATTCATTGGGTATCTCCCATAGCATACCATGATAAGTATTAAGGATACAGCTTTTACTTTAAGCAGGTCAGTATCTTAAAAGCTATAGAAGATTTCTATAGGATTAATACAAGCAGTGCCTCATACCAGCTTTTACTTTCACTTTTGTTATAGCAATATTTCGTTCTTTTTTTTTTTGTCTTTTTGAGACAGGGTCTTGCTCTGCACTTCGGGCTGGCCTTGAGCTCACTTTTGTGGCCCAGGCTGGTCTCGAACTCACATCAATCCTCCTGCTTCAGGCTCCCAAGTGCTGGGATTAGAGGTGTGCACCACCACACCCAGCAAATTATTGTATTTTAAATTATCCCTCACAGAGGTTTATAGATTATAGGTCAAATTAAAGATTAAAAATATTTTTTCAGTTGTCACCGAGATAGCTCAGCAGACTAAGCACCTGATTATGCAAGTGCAGGGACCAAGATTCAATGCCTGGCACCATATGTCTCACTGGCCCTGCCCCCAGGTATACTTAGCTGGCCACCAAGATCCAGCTTGGTGGTGCATGCCTGTAATCCCAGTGCTGGGGAGGCTGAAAATAGGAGGATCACTACAAGTCCCACCTGTGTAGTAAGAACTTGAACCAATTACATAAAGAAATAAAATAAAATAAAAATTTGTTCACTAATATAAAAAGTTGATACCATGAGATCTGGAAAACCAACGACTATGGTAGCATAACTGCTGTCATCTGAGAGAACTCGGTTGGGAGAGGCAATCTTTTGTCCTACAGCTGAACTTAGATTTTCGGACGATAGTTGATCCCTTGAAATTTTATGAGGTATGCTGCATTCTCTCTCTGAAAAGTGAAATACAAGCATTGAACATGTTATGCTGCTGATATGCTCTATAAACTATTTTTTTTGCAAGATTTCACTCTCAACAAACCTAATGAGAAAAAAAGGTAAAAGGGTAAAGCACTTTAAATCACATTCATGAGTTTTTATTTGTGATAGCTCTATTTTTACAATCAAAGCATCTTCCCAAAATGATTCTAAGTGTATATATAATTAAAAATTTTGTTAGCAATAAACACTATCATTAGTAGATCCCTGCAGAAAAGGCATAAAATTGACCCAACCTACTGATGGCAAAGATGTGTTCTGAATTTTTTTCATAAGTTACTACTCACCTCCCCAAATTTAGTGAATTAAGTAGGTATTCTGATGGTGTGTAGTACATACAGTGCATGAGGAAAAGAAACTATGTACATCCTAACATATATCTGGGACCTAAATATAAGTACAGATTACAATTTTTTGTTAAAAATTTCAGAAAGCGGGACTGGGGAGATAGCTCAGTAGAATAAGCACTTGCCTAGCAAATGCAAGGACCTGCAAAAACAAAACAAAACAAACAAACAAAAACTTTCAGAAAGCTTAAAGAAGATCCCCAGAAAGGTTATAGATTCTTATTTCCTACTTTTAATGTTGTGACTAAATTTTTCTTTTGGTATGGACATTCCCTAGGCTGGAGTTAATATTCTTCAGTAAATCTAAAGGTCAGGGTGCACACGCATGCATCCACATGGCCCTAAACACAGAGAACATAACATTTACCTTGGGTAACTCCAAACCCAGTGCTAGGCGGCTCCTCCTTCAAGACATAGAGCTGGCAAACCCCACTGTCCTCAGACTCACTATGTGCCAGCTTTGTTAAAAGATATTTCCTGTAAAGAAACAAATCATTTAACTTCAGTGAACATTTTTTCTTTTTCTAGTAATTCTCAGGGAAGACCAAGAAAAATTAGTCTTTTTCCTTCTAAAGCCTTTAAAAATATTCTGAGTATAAATTGCAATTTCAGCATTTCACCATGCATTAACGAAAAACATATAAACACTATTATAATGCAGTACTCCAGGATCATGCTGTAATGTAAATTTTAAAAACCCAACATTTCTTATAAAAACATTATTTTTTAAAAAAAGCCACTTTATGGGAACACATCCCCATTAGCAGAGAGTACTCTCATCTGCCTCTTTGATCAAGTAATAAGCTGAAAAATGGTCTCTGATTTGTGGCCAGCTGAGGGACATAAATCCTCACCATTATAATCCCTTTAATCTATTTATTTTTAAGAGTTCTAAAATGTGGATGCAGAGGCAGATAGAATTGTTTGTAGTGAGCCCTTTTGCTTTGTAGGAGGGGTAGAAAGAATTTGCACTTAGCCAGTGGATGCAGTGCAGAAGGGAAAGAGACTTGAAATTTATCACACATTCTTTGTAAGTCAAGTGTCTCTGGCTGCCTTTCATCAAGAAGTGCATGGCTGCGGGCAGGGAGTGGCTGGTGCCAAGGCAACACAAACGTAAGCAGAGCAGAATGAGAGCGTGCTCCATGGAAGCAAGTAACTTCTAAGGTGGAGATTCTGTATGTTAGGAAAAGACCAAGCAAGCTCTACCATAGAGAATGGGCTCCCTGTAGGACAACTTAAACTGAAAATCTACTTTGAAGGACCTCCAATTTAGCAATATCACTGAGTTCTGACTGTTAACAGGAAAAATCTCAAATAAATATGGATTTTACGTAAAACTCATTAGTTGCTGCTAATTTCAGTACCATACTCTGAAAGAGGATACGTAATTTTTAATTTTCTCCTTTTTCTCTTGTCTTACAAGACAATACTTACCTGTAGCTATGCTGTCAAACAGAAATTATTAGGAAAGTCAGAAGGAGGACTGCACAAAGACAGGTCAGGATGCAGGACAAACAAGACTGAGCTTACGGCGCACTCCATGAGATGTTATACACACAGATTCACCTACTGATTTGTTTGGCTCTCCATCAGCAGCCACTTGTCCTCTGCTACAAGGAAAACTGTCTTGAGGCGGATAGGAAGTGAGATGGTGTGAGTTTGCCCTTCTAAAACATCTAGTACAGTCAAGCTATTCCTGAAAAAGAAGAAAATTATATCTGAAAGGAAATAATAAGGATAATGGTTGAGTAACCATGACATAGTCTGTTCATGCTATGTTATGTAACCTAAAATGACTGTTTCCAAGACTAAGTAATAACATAGAAAAAGGCTAATTGAGAAAAGTTATATATAAAGTTCTAAACTATGTCAGTGTGTATACAGGAAGAAATAGTGGAAAGTGACAATGATCATGTTAATAGTCACTGTGTTACAGAATTATGCATGCTCGCCTGTTTCCTCAGTGTTCTACAGTGTGGGAAGACTTAGTTTTATACTAAAATATTTATAATTTGATTATATTGATTTCATAACAAACAAGTATAACTAAAACAGGAAAGAGAACAAAATAAAGACCTTAGTTTAAATGTTTTGCAATGAAAAACTCACCCTTTCTCTTTGTAGAATACTACCCAGTTTTTATGGGAAAACTCTTTACACATTTTATAAGTTTCCTAAAGACAAAATAAAACAAAATACCCTCATTAAATGTGGCAGATGCATTCACATTTCTATAGTTGTTTCACCTTAAATAGAAAATGTTCAATGTGTAGCAGATGTAACTCCCGGAGAAGCTGTTTGCCCACCCCAAGACAACTATGGTAACATGGATTAAACTACATTACAAAGCTCACTATGAACTATGCTCTAAAACCTCTTTATAATAATAAGATGTCAAAAACTGCTGAGAAATAAAGTGCTACCCGGTGATTAACTATAGAATTTACATTATAACAAAAACATAGAAAGCATTTTTTCTAGATTCATTTATAACACTTAATAATCTATTTTTATGGGCTTTAAAATTTAAGTATTCTGTCTTGAAAAACATTGAATAAATTTTACTTTATATCCAAAAGGCAGAATCAAGTCTGTTGACCTACCCTGCACATGTATTAGTTTAATTTAGCAATTAACTGAAATATTTATCAAGTAGGGACAATCAGGTATCATGTTCATGATTTTACCATATAAATTAAAACTGTAACTACATAATAGGAAATGGGTAGATTTTTTCTGAATGTTATACTCAAATAACTCATGAAATTCAATACTGATAATTTTCATGTTAGTATGGTGAATACCAAAGGATGCACCTGATATCTCTACATAATTGTGTTGTGTTAAAATTTATAAATATGTTCAGGAGAACATTTCTGGGCACTACTGTGGAGCAAAAAAAGAGGCACGGAGAGGGGTGGGCAGACATGCATTTTTAGGGTTAGAAAGCTCTAAAAGTCCTTGGCAATTTGCCGTGAAACTGGTTTTCCTTACACCTTCCTCCTTGCTCCACCAGGATGATCTCTTGGGTGTCAATTCTTCTGAGGGGATAATGAGACGACGAATGGTCTGCCCAGAAGTATCAAGTAGGAGGATGACATTACTCTGGAAGTAAGAGAAACAGTGTGAAACTCAAAAAGAGTTGATTGTTCTTAAAAAGCAGTAGCATGTCGGCGACCTCTGAGTGAAACTTATGATAAACCACAGGGAAGAGACATTTCATGAAAATATTCAACTATTTTTTTTTTCTTGAGTGGAATTTAAAATTTTTGTGGTTTTATGAAAATATTTCTAATTATATAATTATGTAACTTTCTCTTTGAATATTTCATCTTAAAATCATTTTCTTCTAAATAAAATCTAGCCAAACCATGTTTATTATATTGTAGTATATGTATGTACGTATGGATGTATTTATTTATGTATGTATGTATGTATGTATGTATGTATGTTCTAGGGATTGAATCCTGACCTCTGTGCATGCTAAGCAAGTGGTCTGCTACTGAGCTACATCCTAACTCCAAAGTTCATTCTCTTTTACCAAATTTCATTTAAAGAATACTCTGTTGAAAGCTATTTAGTGTTTTGTGTAGTTAAACCTCACTTATTCTTTTCACAAATTCAGGTTCAAGTCAGCAAATAGGGGCATAATACAAAGATGGGTTTACACAAAACATGAAGAACTCTAAAGAATGTACCTAATAATGAGTGTTTATCATCTTGACAATCACTAAGCTTATTCTAATTACTGGTGCTATAACAGGTAAGACCTTTCTTTGGCACTGTTAATTACAGCTATATATGCAGTCATAATAAAAATCTTTTAGTGATTAGGAGCAGTTTTTGAGAAAAGGAATCTTAAGCACTGAACTACAATAGCTGAAACACAGGAAATAAGAATTTAAAAACCAGAAACAATTCGATACTTTAGATAAGCCAGTTGGGATGTAAAGATTGGCTTATCTAGTTAACACATGAAGATATTTAAAGATTAACAGTTTTGCAAAAAGAAGACACCTGAAACTTGTTAGTCAGGCTTCATTGTTATGCAATGCTCCTCTTTTGTTTTAATTTGAACTCCAGTTATACTAATTTTTATGATTTTTGTTTGGAGAAATATTTTCTTTGAGGAAAAATAAAGTCTCAAAACAACCAAAGAATTAAGATGCACTGTGCAGAACACAGAAACCAGTGAAATAGGAAATGTTTGCTCAATTTTGCCATAATATCAAATAATAGCTTATATATAAAGCACAGAGAATACAACCATAAATTAATCATAGCCTTTGTCCTCTACTAGGTAATCTGGTCAGAAAAGTACAAAGAAATATAAAAATATATAAATGATCCAGCTACAAGTATGACAAGTAACTTACACTGTGGTTTCATGGTTACAAGATAATTTTATTAAAGTTCCTAAAGAGTTAAAACAGTATTAACAGAAACTACATAGCTAATGTCCACTATACACTTTGAATATTGACTGTATTAAACGATTTTACTAAGCACATTGACAAAACTTTCAAATACCATCCTTCAAATGCACCATTCTGTATAAAATAGAATTCTCCACTAAGAATGTATGTAAAATTGTTTCTTTAAAAGTTAACCTATGGTATAAGAAATAGTATTCACCAACACTTCAAAGTTTGTCAATGGTACAGATATTCTTAAGAGTTTTTCTTTTCTATTTTGGCTGGCTCAGGCTGCTTTAAGAGTGTATCTGGGTTTGGGAGGTGGAGGCAGGAGGATCGGTGAGAGTTTGAGACTAGCCTAGGCTACAAAAGTGAGCTCAAGGCCAGCCTGAACTGCAATAGAGACCCTGTCTCAAAAAGAAAGGAAAAAAAAAAAAAAGGTTGGTCTGGAGATCAAACTGCCGGCATCCCCTGTGCTTGACTGGGATTGCCAGCGTAATGCGTAAACCACTGCACTAACCTGAAAGGCCCCCAAGAGTTTTTCTTTTATT
>PVJA010021941.1:0-12677 GCA_004027025.1 Myocastor coypus
GTGTGAGAGAGGTGCGCGGAAGGCCGGCGCGCGGGGCGTGCGCCTAGCTGGGTGTCTCTGGCTCCCCTTTCGCGAGGCAGCGGTAGCGCCCAGCCACCTGGTGAGTGAGGTAGCGCGGGTCACCGAGCGGGCTTCTTGGCTGCCCCGGGTGACGGCGGCGTGTACCCTGGCCAGAGAGGCGGAGGAGGCTCGCTGTCATCTCCCCACACAAGAGCGTGTCTCCTGTTGGGGCACTAGGTCACAGCCAAAAAGGTCAGGATGCGCTCTTCTGGGGGCCACGTGCACCTAGTGCCACAGTTAAGTCTGAACTCAGGAGCGTGACAGGAGCCCACTCTTTTCGGCTAGCAGAAACTGGCCCTGCCTCTGGGCCCCACCCTGAGGCTCAGAGAATCCCGCTGCTTGGTGTCCTAATCTAGGCTAGGGACCGAGGGTCAGCGTGCTTCCGAGGAACCGAGTGCCTGGCTCAGGTTCTCACCCTTGGGCAGAGCGCTGGCCTGGCTTTCCCTCCACCTCTGGCTCCTAGTGAGGAATCCTGAGATATCAGCCTGGTGCTCTGGAGGCTTGGCGGGTCCGTGCCTCGGAACTCTTGGCTCCAACAAGCACAGTTCCGAATAGGGAGAGGTGCGGAGTGCGCTGGAGGCAAGGGTGTGTTTGCAAAGATAATTCTGGAACCTGCGCTGGGAAAAGACTTTCCTAAATCCAGAACGGAGCTTCTGGCTTGTGACAACCACTAATCTGGTTTCAGATTAATGGACATGAGCCAGAAATCAGTTATCGGATTTTGTTTGAGCCTTTGTGGACCCCTGACAGCTTGGAGCCCCTCAGGCATCAGCTCTCTCCTCTCTCTTTCCCCAGTGCCCACTCAGTGTGTCAGTCTGAAAGGTGCACAATCGGCCATTCAGAAAGTGGGCGTGGGTGCCATTAGCATTTACCAGGAGTCCCTGAGCTGTATGGGATTTACATACTGATCTGCATACAGTAATAATGATTAACAACACTGCCACTGCCTGGCAGACCTGGGAAGAATTCAGGGAAGGCCCTGGCACTTCCTTGCTCTCACCCTCTGGGAAAGAGCTAATTTTCTTAATATTGCCAACTTCAACTGCTCTGACCCCTGGGAGAAGGTGCTTCAGTCTCTGCTGGGGCAGGTCCCAGGAGGGGCATGTCCCTTTGGTCTTCTACCTCATGTTGCAGCTGGGAGAGTTGAAACCTACTGTTTTACTTCTGCTCAGGTTGGAACTCCTGCACATTCTCACCATTGTTTTACATCTTGAGGGGAGCTCAGAGGCTGAGGATGCCCCAAAGCTTGGAGGCTCCAGGGAACAGTTAGCTGGCAATGTTGTTCCAACTCTGGAGTCATCTAAGGGGCAGTTATGGTGTCCTGGACCTTGTAAGCCTTGTAAGAAGCCAGGACATTGATTTAGACATCTTGCCCCACCCCTTCTCACCCATTCCTCAGGCTTCTGTCATGTGCAATAGCTGTGGACTCTTCTGTCTGTTTTGTCTAGAAGATCTACAGGAAAGTATGAATAGTTAAACTTCCAGTCTGGGCCACAAGGTGAGCCTTGCTTATAGCACTTTCCATAGCCAGGTGACCCGAGAAAACACAACAGAGACAGGGAGGGGGGAAAAAAAAGGAGGTCTACATACCAGGATAGCTGTAGATCCACTGTCCAGGAGGATGCTCTGGAGCCCTTCCTGGCCCCTAGCTCTGCATGGCTTCTTTCCAGCACCATCTTCCCCCCCCCCCGCCTCTGGCCTGACCTGGCCAGGATTTTCACTTGCTTTTCCCCCATGACACGGCCGCTTTTCCTTTAACTCTCAGCTTCTATTTAAAAAGCTAATTTGGGAGCTTGTCGATGCTCCCAATTCAGACATTTTAAATAGGAACTGAAAGTCAGGAGCTGCCAGGGCACTCGATTATTTCCTCCTCTTGCTGCGTACTTAGAGCGCAGCTGAGGCATTTGCTCAACCACTCAGCAAGCCCTGGCCCTGGGTTTCTGTGTATGCGAACACCCGCAAGCTCAGAGTATATTTCAGGATATCTTTTCTATTTAAAGATGGCGCTTCTATGGACGGCTGCTGTGTGTGTGCGTGTGTCTCCTTTCTGAGCTGTGCACACAGGAGGATTCTTCTTTAGTCCCACGGCTCTGGCCGCTATTTGCAGAGCTCGTCATTGTGTGGACTGTAAGGGTAAGAAGCGGCGTAGCTCAGACTCCGCAGTCTCTTTGCTGACATGCCAGGCAGATGCATCTGTGCCACTGCCTGCCAGGGCTGCCATGCTAGGACTGGCTCTTGGAAGCTTGCCTCAGCTTGTCGTTAAGGGTCATGCCCACCCTCACTGTTAGTGGCTGTTCTTGTTCATCAATCTGACCCAGGCTGAGCTGAAATTTCAGAGATGGACCTGTACTCTGAGAGTTGCCAGCTTTCTATGTTCAGGGTGCTATGGACCTTGCAGATAAAATACTTAGTCTCTGAGTTCAGATGGCCTAAACTGTTAGGCAGGTGCAGAGCCTGACACTGCCACTGCTGTGTGACCTTGGAGAAGCTACTTAATCTCTCTGTGCCATGATTTTCTCATCTCTAAAATGAAAACAAATGATATTATCTATTGGGTTGTTGTAAAGATTAAATAAACTATTATAAATAAAGCACAGCAGTGCCCAGGGCATGGAAACTACAGTTGGCGGTTGTTCAAGGTAAGAATGGTGTAGGCAGGAATCATGAAGAAATATGGCCAAGGAGGAAGGTATAACTACCAGATTTCACACCCGTACAAACACACATATGTGTGTACACATAACAATAATGGTGGACCACAGCCCACCATGAGACAAGTTCACCTTGTAGCTGATGCCCTAGGACCCAAAGAGGGAGACTTCTGGTGACTGAATAGAGGAAGAGCCTGAGTGTTGGGGATGAGGCAGGATTTTCATGCCAGAAGTCATGAAATTGAGTGGCCAGTTTGAGGCAAGAAAAGCAAGTTCCAGGATATTTGCTGTCCACGTGGTCTTGGCCTCTCTGATCTATGTTTCTCAAAGGGGCCACTTGGGAGGGGTGGGTTCTTGTTATCCATGAGCCCCCCTCCCTTAGATCCTGCTGCTACTGCCCACAAAATATCCCACTGCATTTATGTAGTCAACTGGTACACCTAGCTGTGCATGGATATGGGGACTTGGAAAGATGCTTTCTGCAGGAAGAACTGCAGGGACCAAGGGCAGAAAGGCTGTCCAAGGGATCTAAGGTGATATTGCCAGTCTTAGATCAGATTAGGCTTCATCCATCAGCCGAGCAGCACCCCTATGCTAGTTCCTTGTGAGGTCTTTATAATCTTGCCTACAAATGGTTTCTAGGTAGGAAACTGAGATACTTGGTGGGGTTTCCAGAGAGATGTGAGGCTGCATAGGTTGTGAGAAACTCTAAGCGCTCCTTCTTGCCACATCTGGAATGCTGGCTCTTCCTTCTTCTGAAGGTACAGTGACCCACTCAGAGTGTCCCAAGAGAATGCTCTTAGCTTGGTTCTGTTGACCTCTCCCGTGCCTAGCCTCCCCAGAGGAAGGGCTTAGTGGGTTCAGGTAGGGTTGCATCACGCAAAGTTTGCCTGAGGAAACTCACAGCTTGGTGGTGCTTAGGCTTGCATTTTCTGAGGTGCGGTAGGTGGTAGTAGTGTGAAACCTGAGGACTTTGTCCCCTCCAGAAGGCCAGAGTTCACTTGTTGGCTCTCAGCCCACGCTGTCCAGTTGGTCAGGCCAGAATATAGTATCTGCTGTGGTCTAAAATGTCACCTCACAGCCTCAGGCACTTGGAGGTTGATTGCATTGTGGGGGAGCCATACTAATCAATGACTTAATCTGCTAATAAGTTCAGTAGCTGAATATGCTATTAGGAGATGGGGCCTGTTTAGAGGTGGGTCACGGGGGTGGGGTTGACCTGGAAGGGTCCATTCCTATCCATGGCTCTTCTCTCTCTGGTTCCTGGCTCCCATGTCACGGGCTGCTTTTCTCTATCGTGCCCATCTATCGCGCAGCTTCTGGCTTGGAGCCAGCTACTAAACTCACCAAGTTTGTGAGCCAAAGTAGCCCTCTCCTCCTTTAAGTTGTGGGTTCTAGGTACTTTCTCCTAGCAATGGGAAGGTGACTAAGACACTCGCCAGCCTGTGGTGATAGCTGAACTCACAACCACTAGGTACTCTGGTTCCTTTGTGATGAAGGAGAGCCCTTACTGCCTGAAGCCTTAACCTCATTGGCAGACTGTCTTAATTACTCTTCTCTCGTTGCTGGAACAAATACCCGATACTCAAAATGAGGGAAGCAAAGGTTTTTTAGCTCACAGTTACTGGAGGTTTCAGTCCATATTCAGCTGGCTCCAAGACAGGGTGGCACATGGCAGAAAACAACCTTTCATGGCGGCAGCTAAGAACAAGAGTACCAAGGGAGAGGTGGCAGCAGCTCAAGCAGCTAACTTCTCTTCCTACCTTACACTGAAATGCAAATGGCCTGCCTCAGGGGAGGTGCAGCACCCATTCTCACTATAATCAATTGCAAATTCTAGAAGCTGCCCCATGACTGCATGAGCCTTGGTGGGGGAGACACCTATACACAAGCCATAATGGAGGCTATCATGGCATGGGTGGCCATCCCATCGGTCAATAGGGTTAGACCAGCAGTAGCAAATGAGAAGGATTCACCATTGTTGGGGCTTCTGGCAACCTGGTAAGTGCTCTGACCAAGGTAGACCTCCAGCAGCAAAGCCATAGTGGAGGGCTTTCTGCTTTTCCAGGCCTCCCTCAAAGGGAAAGGAGTAGAAAAAACAGGGGAAGCAAGTTTGAGATGACCATGGGATAAGCCCTGGAAGGGAAAGCTCTCAGCATTAGATCCTTGTTTGAAACAATTGGAAGGCTGCAAGGAGGCTGAGCTCTGAATGGCAATGGTTTGTTTTCTTCAATAGCTCCCTTTGCTCCAGTACATGGTCTCCTCTCCTCTTTCTTCTCTTTCTTCCACTCATTCATTCTCTACTTCTTAGTGCACCAGCTTTTTTTTTTTTTTTTTTTTTTTTTTTTTTTTTTTTTTTTTTTTTTTTTTTTTTTTTTCTGTTGCTTGACAAGATCTCATGCTTTTCCATCCTCAGCCTTGCACCCTTTTCCAGAGATGTCCCCTGCCGCTTGGGAGTTCTGTCTTCCTAGCAGATTCTTACTTAGCCCTCAAACCATGACTACCCAGGACAGAAGTCACAGGCCAAAGGTTGGTTAAGTCCTTTCTCCAAACCCAAGATAAACTAACCATTCTCCATGTTGGGCTTCTGCAGTCCTTCCTGTGTACCTCCAAGGGGGCTCTTCAAACCTGTGTGGTCTTAGTTGTTTGCAGGATAGTGTCCCTTCCTGACCTTTAAGCTGTTTAAAGCAATGACAGTGTCTAAGCCATCTCTGAGAATGCTAGATCAGTGTCTGGCACATTGCAAATACTCGATGAATTCTCCACCATCAATTTGTTTGAACCTCCTCCCATGTCTCCCTTGGTTACATGTAATAGCATATATGAGGTATTTGCTCCCTGGTTAGTCTGCCAGTCTCACCTGATTGATCTTAAGCACTAGCATGAGGACAGAGAGAAAGGACAAGGACATTGGGTTTTTGGTTGATCTTACGTAAGAAAGGCTCCAAAGGCCCCTGCTCCGGTGAGGAGAGAGGAAAAGGATTTTTGCATCTAGAAAGTGAGCCCCAGATGAAGCAGAGACCTGACCTGCGTTCTCCTCTTGAACCCCATTGATTTCCAGGGGATTCTTTCCTTTCCCCTGTGGCAGAATGTCAGTCACATCCCCAAAACATCACCTTCTTGGGAACACTGAGGACACAGCCAGTTGGAGTCATCCTTGTTGCCTACAGCTGTGGCTGTGCTCCCCAAGGGTTGCTGATTTTAAGGGTAAATGTGTACAAATACCACATCAGCAAATCTGGGATTCTGAGGGTTGGTAGGAGGCAGACTCTGGGTAGACCTGGCTTCAGATGGTAACTCAGTCATTTAGCAGCTGCATGACTCCCCTGACCTGCAAAGTGGATTCTAATGATGGCATGGACTCATAAGAAAACTGATGATAGAGTCAGATAATCCATAAAACATGTCTACATACACTAAGAAATAAAAAAGCTAGCTATTAGTATAGTGTAACTAAATTTGAAACTAGTTCTTTTAAGTCTTGGATGCAGTTTCCAGAAATACAGTAAGTCCCTAGAGTTCTTTCCATGTGATTATTGCTTGTGCTGGACCTGTAATTTGCTCTTAGACACTTTTCTATTGCTTCTGCTTCAAGCGCTGAGTTTTCCCCCATTCCCCCCTCATCAGCAAGTATTGATGAAATCATTTAGACTAATGTGTAAGCGACTATCTCATCCAGAGATAGTATTCCCATTTTAACAGGGCAGAGCCTTCAGCCAAGACAATGAAATGAATTGAGTGGGATGTCAACAACTCCTCAGATTAATGGGAGAATTAAGGGGAGGTGGAAGACAAGGAAGCCCTCTTTGATTCTGCAGAGTCCTGTCCACACCTAAAACTGGTCCAAGTGATATAGTTGTAAGCAACAGATAGGCTTCTTCTGAATTCTGCACTAGAAAATTGAGTCTCTAGCCTTGGAGGAGTTTTATAGTAAGAGTTTATGTCACTTTTAGAAACTGACCTTCTCCTGGTAAACAGAGCTCCTGAGTGCCAGACCCCCTTCTAGCACTGTACATCTATGGTACTTAATCACAAATGTATTTTTTTTCTCAGAGCTCAAGGCTGAGACTGGTTATTTCTCTGGCTCCTGGCTTTGTGGGAGACCAGCTGCAAAATCATTAATTGCTTTGGTGAGTCAACAAGTAAAACAGCCCAGCCAGCTCCTCTCCCCTAACCTACAAGGTCATGAGAGCTTTAGGGATTTCTCTGAAAATTTCTTGTTAAATGTAGGTCCTTGTGGCTCTTTTAAAAATTCTTTATTATGGAACATTTCTATAAATGTATGTATTTTCAATCATTTATTTGTTTGGTACAGAGTCTTGTTACATAGCTCAGACTCATAGTGATCTGCCTATCTCAGCCTCCCCAGTGCTGGGATTACAGGCGTGTACCACCACACCTGGGTTTGGTGCTGGCCCAGAATGTGGTACCCAGAATTGAATCCTGGTCCTTATGCCTGCCAGGCAGCCACTTAGACTGCTGAGCTATCTCCTCATCCCACATTATGGAACATTTCTAACCTATACAAGAGATAGAGAGCTTTCAAATATAGCCCATAAACCCTCATTTATCTCTCATCTCCACCAACTCAGGATCAATTATGTTTGATTGCTATCTTATCCCCTACCCTATAACTGTGAGTCAAATTCTAGATATCATGTAATTTAATCTGTATATATTTCAGCAATTGTACCCTTTTGGTCAACAAAAGCCATCTCTCTGCGGGGAGGAAATCCTTTCTTCCTCCTCACATGATGCTAAGAACCTTTGTCTATTATTTTCCCCTCTGTCTAGGCTTGGTCCTTGGGTTAGGAAAGCTCAAGGGCATATTCTGTCCCTTGGGCAGAAGAGGACATGCAGAAAATGCCTGGCAGCAGTGCTTCTGTGTGCATGGCTTTTGGTGGCAGAGAGGTGCTGTCCAATGGCTGTGCTGGAGCCAGTCTGAGGGGTAAGAATCATGGTCGTGCATCCAACTGGGCTTCTCATTCTTCACATGCCTAATTTCATTTAGCTTTCATCAAATCTTATTTCATTCCCATTTTACAGGTAAGAAAATCAAGACCTAGTAGTTATCTGTGTCAGAGACTGACTTAAGTGCTAATCAAATTCAATTTCTCCTTTTCACAGGCACAGCTAGCTTACCTTTCCCATGTACTCCCTTGCCATTAGATTTGGCTAAAGGACTAAATTCTGGGCCACATACTATAGGATAATATGAAAGAAATAATTCAGAGCAATCTGTGTGTTCTTTCTCCATTTATGAGCTGAATGGAAGGAATTCCAAGGGACTAAAGAAGCACCAAGCCACAAGAAAGAGGAGCTTGGGACCCTGGATGTCCATGTGGAGCAGAGGTACCCCCTGTTATGTTCAGCTGTCGTGACTGAGTAATACCTGTTGAAGCAGTGAATGCATTCTGACCAATCTGTCAGCACAGGCTGGACTGAAAGCCTAAATCTGACTACACTAATGTTCAGTCTTCCCCTTCACCACAGGGCCTCAAGGTACAACAAACACAAATACTTACAAGAATTTCCTACATAGTCAACATTTGATAGACAGGCCTTCCTTTAAGACCAGTTTTTTTTTTTTTTTTTTTCAGGACCAGGGTTCAAACTCAAGACCTTGCACTTGCCAAGCAGGCACTTGTACCACGGAGCTATCTCCCCAGCCCTGGACTTGCTTTAAGGATCTCATATCTTAGACTTGTATTCTCTAAAGTAATAACCACTAGCCATATGTGGTGCTTTAAATTGATATTAATTTCATAAAATTCAAAAGTCAGGAAACTTCACTGGTCATATTTCAGATGTCCAATAGGCACATGGAGCTATTGGCTACCACTTTGAGCAGTACAAATAAGAGAACGTTTCTGTTCTCATAGAAAGTTCTATTGAACAACACTGTTTTAGGTAGACCCATGTCACACTTGTACCCTCCTCCAGACCCAATATGCTGCATGCTATTATCAAATCCTTGGGGGCATCTAGTTTTCTACTCCTTGACACTTTGAACCTGGTGTCCCTTCCATGCCCATGCATGGGGTGCTGCTCACAAGGGGCCAAAGGGTAGTTTCACCAGCAATCAGGTTGTCACAAGCACAGAGGCCTCTCCCTGACTGAAACCTTGGGTCTCTGTTCCTGTCTTTCCCAGTGAGTCTGCAGGCTATAATCTGTGGCTCTCCTGAATTTAGCAATAACAAACTTTAGTTGCAACTTCCTTGAGCTAAAAGAGCCCTGCCTATACCTCGGGACTGTATCTCCCAACAACAAGTTCAGCATCTCATTCCAGCCCAAGCATCTCTACAGGGAGATCAGACACTACAAGATTGGCAGGAGACCCAGGGAGGTGGTGGGCAGGGAGAGTTTCAAAAATGGAAGGCCAGCTAAGGAGACCAGTGCTTTAGTTCATTTCCACAGTAGCAGCCTCAGTGAATTCTTAAAACACACACCCAACTATGGAGCTTCTCCATGAAATTCTTCTATAAATCCCCACTGCTCACAGAATTGATCCTTCAACACACCCCACACTCTTGCCAAATCCTTGCTGGCATCTAATTTTCTGTTCTACTCCTTGGTACCTTGAACCTGGTGCCCCTGCCATGCTAAAAGGTTCACAGTCCCCCCAAACCTCTAGTGTTTGACCTTGAGGGTTTTTTCTTCTTTGGGGTCTCTCTTTCCCCTTCACTGTTTACTTCACACCTATATATGTGGCTTGACTTAGAAACATTCCTTCCCCACTGGTCACCCTCTCTCCATGGAACTTACCACACACCCCACCCATCCTCAGCCAGCAGTGCATGTAGCATTCAAAAGCAGAGACTGTCTTCTAGAAGGTTCTCTCAAGAGGCTGACCCTTCTGAACCCTTCCAAATTGTTACTCTTCTCTCTTCTTCTCAGTACACACACGCACACACACACACACACACACACACACACACACACACATACACACACACACACTTTCCATCTACTAAATTCCCTGACATAGTCATCAGGAAGGGAAGTGGAGCCCTATAAATCTTTCACAAGCTGTGATGCCTAGGCCCCAAACAACCAATTAGAAACAAGTGTTACAAAACCCAAGGGCCATGTCCTTACCTCTTTCTCTCTGCCATCACATCACCCAAAATGGGCCCTAATGTACAGAATAGGGCACGGTAGTTACAATCAAGCTGGTGCCAAGAAGTGCTGTGGGTCTTCCATTCATTGGATTATTTTTGTGAATCAGAGCAGATCGAGGCAGTGACTCTTCAGGGCCTGCGACAACATCACAATAAATTGTCGAAGCAGCTCTTCTATGGCTCATAACTAGTAAATCAGATCTATTGAACAATACATTTACTGCAAATTTAAGAAGCTGTTCTTTCATTTTTAAAGTCTATGTGTTAAATCATACTCAGAGTCATAAAGAATAGCGACAGCTGGCCTCAGTGTGAGGAAAACATAAAACAACAACAACAACCAGATGCTTAAAGAAGTCAGAACATTCCTTGCATCTTGTTGAGGAGAGAATGAAGGCCCTCTTTGATGGCTCCATGGGGCCTCTTCCCACCCAACAGACTGGAATCCCTAAAGTGCTCTGCTTCTAACAAATGCCTGACTCAATTTTGCAAATACAGGTTCAATCTTAACAGGCTCCCTCTTCACTCCAGATGCCTGAAGTGGACAAAAAAGGAAATACAACAGCCTTCAGAGTGGATAAGAGCTGTGGTGGGGTGGGGGATGGGAGGGAGAGCGAGTCACAGCTGTTCTTTTTTCCTTCTATTTCACCCCATTCAGATGCTTCCTAGTGGAGTTCAAGTCCCAAGTCAAGGTACTAGTAGGCAGAATGTAGGAATGTGCTTCATCTAATCTGTATACTCTACCCTATCCACATGCTACCAGGGGAGCTCCCCATTCAATAAACTTTTCATTTGAGTGAATAGGTCATTATCTACTCATGTTAGTTCAACAAACACCTAAATAATTCATCTCCTTAGTGTATACTTATTGAATGTCCACTAATTGCTGTACTGGGTGTATGGGGGTGAGCAAGACTGGCACTGGCCCTGCCTTGCTGAAGTTCATGCTCTAACAAGAAAGACATGCAGGAAGTCTGCTCTCTTCTCTGATATGCAGTGAAGCCCGAAAACCTGAATAGATGCTAGATTTGTAAATTCTCAAACCAGTCCCCCATGGCAGATCTATTACTCCCATTTTTCAGATGAGGAATCAAATTGGAGGTGAGTATCATCCTGTCCATGTGGAGCTGGCACACGTGATGGGGCATGTGTGCACCGTAGGGCAGCATGTATTCCAGGATGGTCAGAAATGTTACTGTGCAGGAGGCCACAGCTGAGCTTCATAGGAAAAAAGTCAGGAATCAGTGATATGGGTGAGGGGGTCTGGGAGCCATACAGAGCAAAGTCACCCAGGCATTAGGCAAGGCACATCAGAGTCAAGGGTGAGCAGGCCAGCCCACAGAGGTCATGTGCAAGCTAAGGAGCTTGACTGTGTTCTGCAGGCCACAGGACTTCAGGCAAATTTGTGGTGCAGTCTGTCCTTTGTTTGAAGAAACCACTCTGGCCCAGCAGTATGGAGGGTGGATTTGAGAAGCACCAGATGGGAAGCAGGGGGACCAATTAGCAGGATCTTGCAGTATTCCAGGAGTGAGATTCCAGGGGCCTCAGCTGGGGCAATAGTACTGTGAATGGACAAGAGAAGGCAAGAGAGAAATATGTGGAAGGTGAATATTAATAGCACTCCGGTTGGCTCAATGCAAAGCAGCCCAAGAGGGACAAGGTCAGGCTGTGCTGCCTGAGCAGTTAGTCGTGCCCATCCTGGGCATGCAAATGTAATGCAGAGCCTGCAGGGGTGTAGATACAGCCCCTCACCATGGAGGGGAGAGGAGGTAGTCTGAGATCTCCCTTGGGTCCCAGGTTCCCCGCCGCTGTTATGTTGTTGATCTAGAAGAAACTTCAGCCAGAAATGCTTAAGACTTGAGAGCAATGTTGACCTTCAGAAATGGGCAAGGGTTATCCTAGAACAAACTCCGAAATTCCTTTTGGCTATTAGGGAATGAATTTTTCCAAGTAAAACTGAACAAATCCATGTAGCAGGCCATGATCTTGAGAGGCTTATGGAACTGCTGATCGTTTGAGAGATAGGGGAGACTAACTGTTGGGCCTCATCCTCAGCCATACTGCTTTCCGCTCTTGTGTGTGTGCACACACATGGATGCACGTGGGCATGGACCACTGTCTTTTCATCCCTAAACTTCTCTAAGAGCACTTCCCCCAGTTACAAGTTCCTCCTTACAAGACTCACGTACAGTATGTACCACGTTTCCCACACTGCCTTCTGCTGGCCTCTCTGCAGCATGCCTCCCTCTGAGTATGTGAGCCACAACTGTTTTCCTCTTTCCAAGACAGTCCAGCTGAGGGGCTTCTTTGATGCCTGGCCCCCTGCCCATGAATGGTTAGTAGCTCTTCCCCTGTGAAACAATATCTCATATTGCATCTGAGCTCGTCCTTCCTTGCCACCCTGCACTCCTGGCAGCAGCCAGCACAATGTCTGGTTCATCACTAGTGTTCGAAGAAAACTGCCAAAGGAATAAATGGCACACCCTGTGCAGGTGGATCGCAGGCCTCCTTTGCTGGCCTTCGCTTTATTGAAGAGGGTCACCTTTGCCCTCCAGATGCGCACATCACATGTGAGAAATAAAGCCAGCACACACGGGAGGCAAGGCTGCGATGGCACTGCCCACCCTCACCGTCAGCTCTCAGGAGCAGGTCTGTGTGTCTCTGAGATTGGCCTTTATTTTTGTGCCCTCTTCTGCCTTCACAAAAAGCAACCCCTCTTTCGTACTGATAGGATCATATAATTGTGTCAGTCAGAGTTCCAAAAGGATAACAAAATATGCAAGGCAATTGGTTTATGAAGAAACAAGTTAATTTGGGCTCACAGGTTCAGAGGTTTCAGATCACC
>PVJA010021941.1:12777-34996 GCA_004027025.1 Myocastor coypus
TTTTTTTTTTTTTTTTTTTTTTCTCATTTGTTTGTTTTTTGGGGGGACCGAGGATTGAACTCAGGACCTTGTGCTTGCCAGGTAGGCACTTATTCTACTGAGCTATCTCCCCAGGCCCAGAATCTGTTTCTTAAACATCATAGATCTTGGCTACAGCACTTGTTTAGCTCCTTTGAGGGGACATGAGTGAGTAGATGGGATCACCAGTCCTGGGTTTTGTTCTTACAGAGGCTCCCCTAGCTGACGACAGCCAGCAGGCCTAGTTGATGCTTCCAGAGAGCAAGTATCATTTTCTAGGTGACCTGTGTAGCTCTTTGGATTTCTGAGTGGCTTCCAAAACAGGAGGGGACTGACCACTGTGAGCCAACTTGACATCATTGAGAATCTTCTCTTGTCTCCAGTTAGGTGCTTCAGCCAAAGTTGGAAGTGGCTATGAGCAGGGTGAAAGACAAGGAGAGAAGCTAGGGATCAACACCTTGAAATTAATAACAGCAGCGATGACATGGTGACAACAGGCTCCTAGGAGCTTAGCATCTATGGTGTGCTCATGTACAATGCTAAGGCTTTCTCTGCGTCCTCATTTTTTAGTCCTTGTAGCCCTTCTGTAAAACAGGTGTCATCATCCCCATTTATCAGATAAATAAAAAAAGGCACAGGAAAGCTCAGCAATTTTCTCTGGGATTTGCAACCAAAGAATCTGAGTCTAGAGCTCCTACTCTTAAATTCTACATTTCAGGGACTTTCAGAACACAAGCGGGTCACCTCATTAGCCATGAACGTTTAATCTGGAAAGTGAGAGGCCAGCGCCTACTCATTGCTCTAACCCCTGTGCACCTTCCACATAGTCCAGCTCTGCTCAGGGATGAGTGCCAGCTCCTTGCTGGTCTGGAGCTCTGCAGAGTCCCATAAAGAACAGGTAAAATGAAGGGTGCTCAGTCAGTGAAGTGGGTGGCCCCTCCTCTCCTGGCCCTGCTCTCAGCAATGTCCTTTGGATCACTGCTTCTCTTGGCTGTCCTGATTGGGGCCATCTGAAGCCTAATCTCCATGCTGGTGGTTTTGGTTGCTATGGTAATTGAATTCACTTAAAGTTGTCTCCAAGCTAGTCTGTCTACCTCTTTCTGCCTGCAGCCTGGAAGGGCAAAGCTGAGGGCAAGAAGGAGGAGGGACTGGGACCTTGGGAAGCCTGTGTGTTTTTCCCAATCTAGAGGTCCTCCTCACAGACAAAGAGAAGAAAAATTGTGGAGAAATGTTCTTTCTACCTTATTCTTTGTTGCCCTAACTCCCTTCTTTGTAGTGACTCTAGAATTAGCTTGAAAGGCAGGGCCTGGCAACAATGGTAGAACACTTTGAAAGCATCTCTTATTCCTTGGCATTTTTGTTATTCAATAAACAGCAAAAGCTGAATGTATTCTAAGCACCATTGCCTATCTCTGGAGGCAGCCATCCAGAGCCATAGAAAATCTGCCTTAACTGCACATTTTTGCAACTACAACTATGAGATTTCAGGAGAGTACAAGATCCTGACAGAAAGACTAGACATTGTAGCGTATTCGCCCTCATTCTTTGATGGAGGGATACATGTGATATAGCACATGCTGAGCAGGGAGAGAGACCAGAAGGCCTTAAGACTGAGCTGCCTGCCATGGATGGCCCTGACCGTAGGACTTCAGGGGGAAACCTCACAGTCCATGCACCCCTCCAACACAGGAAGAACCTGAGGTGTGTTGGGAAAAGCCAGTGTCAAAGTGCTTCCTGAGGGTGCATGAGAATGGCAGACTCTTCTCTTGACCACACCCCACTGGCTAGGAAGATAATGACTCAGGAATAAAAAAAGTTACAACAGATTGTAGGTGACTGTGTATTTGCAAGTATCAGTCTTAGTGACGGCTGGATGAAATGAACACAAATTTTATATAGCTTCAAGGAAGCAGCAGGAACTCTGTGATAAGCTGGGGAGACCAAGGAGGCTGAAGCTCAGGAGAGACCTTGGAAACTCACTGTTCAGAAAGGATGACAAATGAACAAAACATAGAAAGGTACCCTGTATCACAGGCAAAATTAAGTGCTTTGAAGGCCCTAAGCTGAGAGAAGCACAAGAAGGAAGGGGTATCTGGGGAGGTAAGACTTAGAAATATGCATGGTGAACATCATCTTAGAGGTGATAGCTAAAATTGTGGAGAAAGACCATATTGCACAGAGCAGAGGTGTGGGAAATGGCAAACGCTGCTCTTTGGACAGAGGTTAGTGTCAGTGTCTCTCAAGAAGGTGTTATGGGTTGGGTGAGCTACAGTCTAGTGGGCAGGAGAAGGCTAGCACACTGATAGTGCAGTCTTTCCAAGGGACACTGCTAGCACAGGTTGTGGAAAGGTGGTCTAAGCCAGTGACTCTCAGTGTGAGCATGTAGCTGAATCCCTAGAGTCTTGTCAAGACCCAGATTACAGGCCCATACCCCAGCACCTCTAATTCCCTAGGAGGAACCCAGGAATTTACATCTTGAGTAGGTTCCCATGTGTCAGTTGATGTGCTGACTTAGATTCCATATTGTGGGAAACACTGGTCTAAACTTCTAAACCTGTCCTTGAGAAGGTGCAAATACTAAATTCGTCCATTCCTTATTGTGGCCCACTCAAGTTCAATGAGAAGACACAGGCCTTAGTTAAAGAGTGGAGGTAGACAAGACAGTGAAAAATATAAGGCAGGCCCACAGAAATTGAATGGATGACACTTGGTGAGGACAGCAAAGGGTGGCATGAAGGCTTGCAAGGGAGTGCATGACGCAGGAGGGGCTGCAGCTGTGACCTTGACTATCACCAATGGGGCATGTGAAGCGGCTATCAGGGAGTTGTGTAGATAGCATGGCAAATACAGCCAGCCTCAGGCCTCTGTTCAGATTCCTGGCTGCGAGTATAGAATCTTCCTCCTGGAGACCCTTATGTGTCTCTTCATCCCCTTCCCGGAGGCTCTCTTCTATCGCTCTGGTGTGACTGGTAGCTCTGGGCCTCAGGATTTCCCCAGCAGAGTGGAGGAGGCTGTCTTATATCATGGGGGTTACTTCTGGTGACACAAAGATCTTTCACTTTTTAAATTTTCCATCCAAGACTTCACATTGGACACCCTGCCCTGAGGAGGCCCCTGACCTCAATGCTAGGCACTTTCCTACGGCTGACTTTCCTTGCCAGAGGAGGGACTGAACTTGAACCGTATTTTCTATCAGTAGAGCGGGTCTGTAAAGGAAATCCAATTCATTGATGTCTGAGAGGACATTACCAAGATAGAAGAGACACCATGGGTAGTATTTAATTATGAGCAGGCAGAGCAAATAGAAGGGACAGAATAAAAATATTAATCAGGCAGGGAAAAAAAAAAGCAGTCTTCATTTTCTTCTAAAATAGACTAAAGCTCATCTCCTCCACTATCTTCTCAGCCCTCAAATGAGTGCCACAGGCCTCATTCTGAGAGTGACACAGTGACAGGGTAGTCATCTTAACCCCACTTTCCTTGCTGGTTCTGTTTCTGCAGCCTAGTTCCTAGAAGGCCAGCCTAGAATGGTGAGGCCAGCCTGTTCTTCTAAGAACACAGCTTCCACTTCAGCCACAGACAACTGGCAGACAACTTGGGGAGGGAAGGAAGTTATTATTCAGGGCTCAATTCCATGTCTCAAAGGACAGTTTCAGAAGGAACTGTCTCCCATTTCAATAGCCACTCCAGGATTTGCACAGAGAGAGAGGGAGGCCAGAGAAGTGTCTCTTGGACAGCCTGAATCCAACGTGTAGGACCGTCTCTCCAGGCTATCAGTCAATCCAACTGCACTCCCCTTACAATGAGCCACTTGGGCAGGCGCTAAGCTGTGTGTGCCCAGCTCCATCTAGTTTGGCTGAGCTTGACGTTGACAGCAGTTCAGAATTTGCAGGCCATCCTTTCCTTAGTCCCAGCTTGGCTGACCACTCATGAAGAAGATCTTCTGGGTCACTCTGTCCTTCCTTGTTGCTTGCTCAACTTCCCCACTATTGCCCAAGGCAGATCTGTTTCTTGTTTCCCTTGGGCTCTGGGAATAACTGCAAGCAGTGGGTGTTTTGGGGAGTAACTCACTTTCTTTACAGCCCTAAGGACCCTGACTCAACCCAGGTCCTTTCCCTGGGCTGGCTGCTGAGGCTTGCTGGGCACACCCCTCACCCTGGCGGGCTGCACAAAGGGTGCTCTTCACTCAGCCTCTCTCTTTCTCTTCAAATCCTTGTGCAGTCAGGAGCTCTTCCCAGCATCACAGGGAAGAAATTAGCTTGTGAATCATCTGATATCTCATCCTGAGCCATCTCCCCTCTTTCTATACCACAAAAAGACAGCATTCAGATCCATATTTCCAGATACTGCTGGAAGTGCCTTTTGGATGAAAAGCTTATATATCAACCTCAGTTACTGACCTGATGTGGAAACTTACTTAATAAATTTAATAACTGAGCAAGTTACTTACCTCTATGGACCCTGTTTCTTCATCCAACAAATAGAAGTGAATTATCTTCTCAGTTTTTATAAGAACTTGACAGAAATACATGCCGTATGTCTATTATTTCATAAGCACACAGAAAGTGTTAGCTACCATTATCATCATCGATCTGATATTTATTATCAAAGCCAATGATTGTCTTACTTGCCTGTAGGTCCATATACTTTGGTAGAATGTCTGGTATTAATAAATAATATCATTGAATGAATGAGTGAATTTTTTAAATGGGAACTTAAAGCAAGTTTATACAAAATTGCCAAAACTTGAAAGCAAGCAAGACATCCTTCAGGAGTTGAAAAATAAAGAGACCATAATACATGGAACAAATGGAGAAATGGAGTATTATTTAGCGCTAAAAAGAAAGGAGCTATCGAGTCATGAAACGATATGAAGAGACTTACATGCTATTACTAGATAAGGGAACTTGGTTTATAAAGGGTACATACTTGGGGCTGGGGAGATAGCTCCGAGGCACAAGTGCCTGCTGGGCAAATGCAAGGTCATGAGTTCTAACCCTGGTCCCCCCCCCACAAAAATAATAATAATAATAAAGGGTACATACTTAATGATTCCTAATATATGACATTCTGGAAAAAATAAAGCTGTGACCTCCATAAAGTTAGTGACTGTCAAAGACTGGATTGGGAGATGGCAACAGATGGAGCACAGAGAATCATTGTAGAGCAGTGAAAATACTTTGAGTGACACTACAATAGTCAATATACATCATTACACATTTTGCTGAACTCCTATAATGACTGAAGGATTTTTAAAGTCAATTCTGCCAAAGATATTGTCTTTCTCAGGACAGTTTAAATTTAGAGAGAATCTATATGTTGATGGCAGTGCTGAGTGTGTAAACAGCTAATGATTCAATTTCAAGCATCTATGGGGAAGGGATTTAGAGTCAATGGTTCCCCTCAGTGTCCTTTATATTGAGCCTGGCCGTCTGTTCCTAGAAGCATAGCTAGCCCAGATGCACCAGCCGGTAGCTCACAGATATTTCTCTTAAGGATGAAGTTCCTTAACTCTGAAAGCAAAAAAAAAACCTTCAAAGGAGAATCAATAAAGGGGTAAATGAGGCAAAGAAAACTGCTCACTTTCAAGACAGTATTTCCTGGGCATTCCCTAGGACCCAAGTCACCCCAAGCTGCATTTGTATAGAAGCTATGAAGCCCACATGAGTTTATTCACTGTAAAACAGAGAGGGAGAGTGTCACTGTGAGCTGGTCTTGGACTTCGGCCCAACAAGGCTCCTTGGAGACCCAGGTACTACATTCTCTTGAGGAAAACTCTGCCCCCTTCCACACAGCATGAGATTTCTGGTAATAGAGAGTAGAAACATTTTGTCTAAATACTGCTGGATCATTTTTCTATGAATCTACTTGGATAGAGTCTCAAAAGAAGCCACTGGTTTCCAAATCAGAGATAAGGGGTGAACCATGCTCTAAGGGCTACAACAGAACCCCCGCCCACTGGTCTCACATTCTGCTGCTGACTGAATCCTCATGGATATCGCCCACAGATGCTTCTCACAGAAGATGAACGGGTAGAATGTACAAGTATTTTTGTTTTCCTTCCTCCTTGTATTTCTTTTCCACTTTCTTTCTTTTTGGAATTGTTTGAAAAGATATTCTTTGTTTTCACATGGCTCAACCAAATGCCAGCAGTTTCCCGAGTAACCTTTCAGAGATGGTTATGCAAATACAAGCAAATCCACACATATATTCTCTCCAAGCTTTACATAGATGGAAACTTGCTTGACACGGTTATGTACCTTGCCTTTTTCACTTAATATATATATATATATATATATATATATATATATATATATATATATATATATATATATAGGAGCTTATTCTACACCAGAATATATAAACTTTCATCTTTTCTTTTGGTGGCTGCATTAAATTGTAAACTATAAATTTAGTTTAACAAGCCTATTTAAGTTATTCCTAACCATTAATCTCTACAAACAAAACTTAAATGAAACCTTGTTGCTGAGTCTCTTTTTGGGACGTGTGCAAGTGTGTTCCGAAGATAAATGCTGAAGATAAGTCTTTAGAAGAGAAATTGCTTGGTCAAAGACCTTAGCATTCATAAAATTGATAATTAGTTAAAAATTTCCATTCACAGATAACCTGCTTCTGTTTTTGCTTTTTAAAGAGATGGCAGAATTAGAACTTCAAAGGAGAATGAGTAAAGTCATGCAAGTGTTAGGAAATTTGGATGAGAACTAAGAGTTTTGATTCTTGACTTGATACTTTCTGGGGAATGGGCTCAAAGAAACTGAAGAGTATAAAACAAATCATACAGATTGTTGAACTACAATAAAATTTACAGCTTCACATATTGAATGTTAATAATTATAGATTCAATTTTGAGAAAGCCACAGTCTCTACCCTTGAAAGAACCTATAATCTAGAAGGAGACAGAGACAAACATAAGAGCAACTTTGGTTTAGACCGATGGGATAAAGATGAGATATGAGGAGGTAGGATGAGAATATGAGAAGGATCCTGTTCAGCTTAGACTTCCAAGAGGATCGAGTATTTAAGATGACATTGGATAACACAAAATACCCTTTGGAAAATCACTTATAACTTTCCTCTCATTCAACTCTCACTATTTTCCATTCCAAATGTCCTATCAAAGTTATTAATAAAAACAAAACTGATTGCTCTGCAAAAGCATGGGAGAGTTGGAACAACATTAACAAAGCCTCTGCAGGATACTGAGTTCCCACTAGGTGCCAGGTACAGTGCTTTCAGCTCAGACATTGACTAACAATGATACTTTTGGTAGGTAATGTCTCCTATATTTGCAGTAGTGCCTACTAATAAAATTTTTTAAAAAGCTGATCAGTAATCTCTAGCTGAGTCTGGGAATAGTGGTGTATGCCCATAATCTCAGCACTGGGAAGGCTGAAAACAGGAGGATCACTATGAATCTGAGCTGTGTAGTGAGAGCCTGTAATAACCAAATACATTTTAAAAAATAATAATAATCTCTAGCTCCTACCAATTTTCATACACTATAGCTCTTTTCTGAGATTGCAGAAGCCTTCACTCGTGGTGGTGGTGGTGGTGGGGAAGATGGCCAAGGATGTAGCCATGACTGGGCCACAGGAAAAGGAACAGAAAGGTAATTCTAAGGTTCATAAGTCAGCCTGAGGAATTTCCACTGTGAGAGGCATATTGCATATGTCACATGTAGTGGATTGCTAACTGGCGTTCAACTTGTTACACCCAGCTGAATTGAACTAGCATAGTGCTGGATATGGGAGGCCACCTGAGGGTTGTTGCCACCAGGGGAAGGGGCAGAACTGGAGAAGCTGTTGAGAGGCTCTTAGGGAAGCTGTTTGGAGAAGCTGTGGGAGCTGTTAGAAGCTGCTGGTTCTTTAGGGCTGTTCTCATGGAGGACCTTGTCATGCTGGCTTTCCTGATAAACTTGGTTGTTCTTACTGACAGAGGAGCTCAGGACCTCATTGTTGCTGAAAATGGATATGGTTCATTTGGAAAAGCTTTGGTCCTTTTTGATCAACTTCTTGGCTCCAGAGGGGAAGATGGTGCCCAGTTCAGCCTCCTGGAGAAGCTTGTCACATGGGCTTTCCTGATGGGCACTCAGTTTTCCTCATTGCTGGAGGAGCTCAGGACCTCACTGTTGCTGGGAATGGCTGTGGTACTTTTGGGGGAGCGCTGGTTCTTACTTGAAATGTTGCTTCCTGGCTCTAGGGCTGATGCCTCAGCCTGCTAGCACAGATCCTTTGTCCTGCTGGCACAGACTTTCTAGCTTCCACCACTGACCTTTCAGCTTTTCCAGTGCAGATCCATGAAGCAGGCCTGAATCAGACATTGTCAAGGGCTCTAGGCCTTCAGTTAGACTTCTGGGAGGGACTGTTACGAGCTTTAGGTTTTCAGCTGGATTCATGTAGGATATTAGGATCCAGGCCTTCAGCTATATTCCTTGGTTTTTAGTGTGTGGACTGCACTCTTTGTAAATGATTCTTTGAGTGATTATAAAATAACCTTATAAAATGTATTTTGTATTGTATTATTCACCTTGCAAAAACCTCAAATCATGGCATCATGTAAATAGTAATACTGATGACACCTTACTGTTATGTATTTTACTAAAGTGACTTCCTTTGTTTCATGAATTATTTTACAAGTTACCTATAATAGTCACATGAAAAAACTTAGGGTCTTACTAATCTCTCCTGGAGGTAGGAAAACAGGCAGATCCAAGACAGGCTATTCAGTCTAAAGGAGGGTGCAGTCTGGGCTGGAGTCAGAATTTCTGTCCTGACACACGACTAACCCTGCAATTCCACATGAAAGGCAAACATTTTAGTAAGAACAACCTAAAGTCTCTATGACCTCCCAATCCTTGCACCTTAGATGGCCTCAGTGATGCTGCCACATCTTTATCACCATCCTTCCTGCAGTATAATAAGCCTTTCCCCGGGTGCTGGAATCAGGACTTTATTTCCACAGAATGAGTAATGAGTGGTTTTGGTGATTCAGCTCTGATCGATCTGGCCTTTGACTCAGCCATGGTGGGACTTTGCCTGACTCCCATGAGCAGGCTGGGCTCCCTTGATTACCTGACCCAGCTCAGTTACTTACACTGCCATGCTCTATGGGCTCCTTTTCTGGAAACTCAATCCTTGCTTGAAGAAGATTCCAGAACATGCACCCTGAGCCTTTGGGCTCTGCTATAGTCCGTGTAACAACAAGACAGTGTTCACTGACCTCCCTGATACTGACCATCAGTCAGGATGTCTGTCTAGTTTCCATGACATTTCTGCAAAATCACTTCCCTGATAGGCTGCCAATATTCCGTTGCTTCTGAGTTTGCCCTAAGCTGCTTACCCAGCACAAAGGATAATGTCCTCATTCCAGGTCTGGCGTAAGTGACCTGGTGATCTAGTAGTATTCAGGCTTTAAACTCTATTTGCTACCCTTTTCCTCACAACCAACCGACAACCAATGAGCTGGATAACTTTAAGAAACTTTCTGAGGTCCTACTGGCCCATCTATGAGAGTACCCCTTGGGGTTTTCTTTACCTGAAGACAGGCATAAGAACACAGGAAGGCACCGTTTGAAAACAAACTCAATTACTATTCCATCACCTTTATAATCCTTTAACCACACATTTGCAGAAGGGATCCTGGCCAGGGTGAGTCCATTTATATAAACAGCAGGAAAAAGAAGGCTCAGTGTTATATGCCAACCATGTTTATTGAAAATGTAGGAATTATTGCCTTTCATGAATAGAAAAATGAGTAATTGAGGAATTTATTTCCAAACAGTTCACAATCAAATGGCCAGGGTCATCCTGGTACCCACAAAACAAAACAAAACCCAATAAATTGCTGGAATCTGTGTTCAGATTTTGAAGACTTTGACAAAGACATTCACCTTTTCAGGACCAGTAGGAATACTGGCCTGAGTTCCTTGTCAGTGGGTTGAAAGGGAGGGAAAGGCAGGTTCTTTGGGCAACCAACTCCCAAGAATAAAGGTTCTCCCTCATCTCCTGTGATTGAATGATGGAAATATCAATCCCAAAGCCTATCTTCCTATCAGGACTGGGGCAAGGAGCCCTAAAACCATTGTTTGGAATGAGTCTTTAATAGACACAGATTCGTTTTTCTTTTGAGATGATGGGTTGATGGGAGCAAATATGGGCTGGGTCTCTAAAACAGGAGGAAAGGGGACGTTCTTCAAGGCCCTCTTCATATGAAATGAGATTTTAGCCAGTGGTCCAGGTGGTAGAGGCAACAGAAAGATATTGGTACAGTTCAGTGGCACAGGTCACTCCAAGAAACTTGCCACAGCCCGAAAAGCACCCCATCCTATCTTGATTTTAGATAATTCTCAAGTAAAGGCCAGTCTTTCCCTGGTTTTAGTGGAATGCAGAATGAATGGATCATGAGATCAAGAAGTCTCTCACCTAGAATTCAAAAGAGGACCTGGGAACTCAAGCAAAAAATCCCTGAAGGGGCAGTGGGTGAAGAAGCTCTGAGAATGAAGCCAAAGGTTCAGTGGAGACTTTCGGAAGTTGGAGAGGCCAGAAACATAGATCTGCTGATGAAAGTCCTAGGTTGGAAGTGGAGCAAGCCCAAAAGAAATGACATGTGGGCCGCAACCAATAAGACTATAGGGTGTGTCTGTCCAATCCTGGATGCTAGATGTGAAGCTATAGAGTGCACTCATAGTTGTCCATCGGACTGTTGCATTATGGTAAGAGGAATTATAATCTTGCTGGTGTCTTTCTTTAGAGATGAAGTATGATTTAAGGAGATGTGTTTGACTGTAAAGTTGACAATGGGTGGATTGTGACTGCTAATACTGATGTATTCACTTCATTGGATTAAAAAATGCCTAGCAGATTAGTAGAGCACATGCCTGGGTAGGTCTGTACCAGCTGTGGCCTTGAGTGCTACTTCTAGTCCTTTACCTATCCCTCTCTGGCTCTGTTGATCTACTCTGCTTCCCAGCCTCCATGCACTGAGTAGCTTTGCTCTCCCTTTGCCTTCCCCCATGATGCCTTGGAGTCTGCTGATGATGCACTGACAACATGAGCCAATTAAATCTTTTCTTAGGTTGTGGGTGTCTGGGAATATGAAAGCTGACTAACACAGTCAACTTGTGCCTAAAAATCAACCCACTAGCTTGAGTAGAGCATCATTTGCCATTCCTATATAACAGAGCACCCTAGGACTCACCAGTGTATGAGAGTGAACATTGATTTAGCTTACAGGCCTGCAGGTCACCTACAGTCAGGTGATCTTGCCTCGTCTCTGTACCACCTGCTAGTCATCCTCCCACTAGGGCCAGTGGGGATGGCAAATGCCCTTGAAGGTGAACAGAAACATGCACTATCTCTTAAAACTTAGGCATGAAAGTGTCAGGGTATCACATGGCCAAAGGCAAAGAAAGTTGAAGTAGGGAACAATGCTCCTTTATGGAAAGAACTGCAAAGTCACAGGCAAAAAAGTATACATGAAAAAGGAGGAAGAGTTTGGACCAATGATACAGCCTGAAACCCTCTGAGAATGATGCCAGAATCATGCCGCCTTCTGTGAAGCTCCTTAGATCTCCCTCATACCACTCTTGTGCCCAGGATAGGTGAGGTGGTTGGGGGCCTTCTGAAGGAAACCTAGGCATCCAGACTGACTTCGCCTCCTGACTTCCTCCCATCTTTCCTGCGGTGGTTAGAGCATGTCACATAAAGAGGGGAAATACAGAATTTGCATCAAGTCAAATGACTACTTTAGGGCCAGCCAGACAGCTCAGTGGACTAAAGCACCTGCTTGGGCAGAGCACAGCAGCTGTGGTCCAACCATGCTGGGCCCACCCCCAGAGCACACTAAGACACAGATTGAGACTGGGCGTGGTGGCATGCACCCATAATCTCAGTGCTTAAGAGGCTGAAAACAGGAGGATCACTAAGCATCTGATCTACATAGTGAGATCCTGTAGACCCTGCAGACCCTGTACCAAATACATTTTTTAAAAAATGACTACCTCAGTCTTATGAATGGTTCAGTTTCCACAAGCTGTAGTTTTCACATTTAAAAGTTTCCTGGGAGAATAAAACAACCAAAAAATATACAACAAGGAGTAAAAAAAAATGGGTGCCTCTACCATGTCAGGTCTTGGGACCCAAATTACTGCTGCACAGGAAACTGACCCCGAACAATGAGAAATGCTGTGCCCAGTCTCGGTAGGAGACCAGCCCACGCAGTGGTGATCTAGCTTTTTTTTTTTTTTTTTTTTTTTTTTTTGTCTTTTTGAGACAGGGTCTTGCTATGCAAGTCAGGCTGACCTTGAGCTCACTTTGGGAGCCCAGGCTGGTCTCGAACTTGCACTGGTCCTCCTGCCTCAGCCTCCCGAGTGCTGGGATTACAGGTGTGCACCACCATGCCTGGCTATAGCTGTGGTCTTATAAAGGATCTGAACAGAGATTTTACAGAAGAACGTGGCTTTGCCAGGACCTTGGAATCTTTGAGCTAGCAGGTCCCAAACACAAGCTACTGAATTCCCACCCAGGCAGAGTGGACAGGCTGTAGTGACAGCAGGTCTCAAAAATCTATGCTTGGAACTCTTCCTCCCCAGCTCTGATGCCCTCCCCATCCCCCACATGAAGGAAACCCTCGTTGTCTTGCTCTCTGCCCTAAAGCATATTATTTCACAATGTCTCATTTACTAGAGGTTACCAAAAGAAAGCTAAATTAGGATTTCATTCTGCTGTTGATGACTTGTCCCTATTACCCTAACTCATTTTCAGTGGCATTTCAACACTCTGCTAATGAATTAGCTCTACCATTTCTGGCACAAGGAAAAGATGGTTTAAATTAATTTTCAGCAAAGAATACTATTGGTCCAGGCAACATCCCTCCTACTGTGTTAACATCAATGTCTTGTCTCATTAAATGCCGATAAACAAGTGTAACACTCAACAAGCCACAAATTGGCTTATTGACACCTCTGTCAGCAGTTCTCTGCTTCCCAAATCTCCTGCTTTATGGGCATACGTAGTTATGCAAAATAGGGGCTCTAATGGAGCACGAGAAGGAGAAGGTGATGCTAGCATCTGGGTTTCCTTGCTGCTTGTGTTTCCTCTGCCTGATTTCTGTCTAATAACAGATGTCTTGTTATGGTCTCTTCTTCCTTGACCCTTGGGGTTCATCTAGTGTCCTGGGTTTATGGCTTTTCCACACCTCTATCCTCTCTGACTTTTTTAAAGGAACAACTCCATTGGCTGCGACACTCAACAGTCCTCTCTGTGCTGGAAAATCAGATCATGAAGGACAAAAAATGCTGGTAGCTCCTTAGCCTGCTCATGTTGTGTGCTGCTGAGGACAGCAGGAACCTGGAAAGTGGGACATGCACAATACGATGCCCCACTGTAGACAGCATGCCTGCCAGGCCGCAGCAAGACTGAATGGCTCATCTTCTTAGAAAACAAAGCAAAAACCATCAGCCTTAACCCTCAGTAGGAGGAAGATCTTCCTTGAATGATCAGGAAATGTTGCTTGAGAGTGAAGATGGTTCCAGGTGTGGCCGAGACTGGTACATGTTACATGGTGAGGGCCACCAGGGTTCCCCTGCCTAGTCTTTTCTTGAGATCCCAGGAACAGAACAGACAGAAACCTGGTCCCCTGACACAGGTTCTGCTGTTCTCAGAACCAGAGAAATGGTGAGATGGCCCATTCTTTTGATGTGAAGGTTTCATAATTTGGCTGGTATTCAAAATCACCCATTATTTTTTCAAGTTCATATTATTATGAATTTATATAGCAAATCTCTCCTCTATGATTCTTCCAATGGTCATAGCAGTATTATCAGCCATCAGTAGAAACACCAGTAGGAAAGGGATATGAAAACAGCATTGCAAGATGCTGATCTCTGGGGAGATAGCTTTGTTGACCCTGTCTAAGGCTGTTCTTTAGGCAACATAGTTGGGAAGATGCTCTGTGTTCTTCCTGATCTTCTCAGGGGTGTAAAGCCCAGAGGAGACAGGAAATTGCTCTGAATGTATATGAATGTGTAAGTGCGAATATACACTCTTCCCTGCATGCATACATGTGTGTGGGGGGGGGCATTAAACATAGAGGAGGCTAGGTTGCAGAGGGAAACACCTGGGAAAGAACAAGTTTGGCCCACCCAAGGTAGCTTTGATGATGGCTTCCTTTGGCATTTTTCTTTGCAGGTTTTTCTGTGGTGCCAGACAGTTCCAGGAAGCCCTAGCTTCTCTCTCTTACCTGTAACCTATAAATCATTCCTCCAGTCTTCTGGCTCTAAAGTCTTTTGACACACTGCTTTAACCTTCCTTGAGCTCATCTTCAGGGTATGCCTGCTAGAGTTCTCATAGTCACTAGCACCTGCCCTCGCTCCCTGGATCATCTTTTCCTACAGCCCTTCCCATGTCTGTAAGTGGTGGGGGCATTTTGCCAAGATACTTCAGCAAAAAAACATTGAGGTTGTTGTGCTTCTCCTTTCTTTCTGAATTCACATCCAATCCATTAACAGATTTATCGTCTCTTCTTTAAAATATACCCAGAATTCAACCCTTCCTATTACCTCAGTTCCTGCTATCCTGGTCCAGCTCACCTAGACCAATATTTTGCCTGATCTTCCTTCATCTACCATTGCACCAACTGCTACACCATGCTGTCAAAACTCAGGTCAGACCATGTCACTCCCTTTTTCAAAAGCTTCATTCAGGAAAATGCTCAAATCCTTGGGTGGCCTGCAGTGTACCCCCGAACCCAGCCCCACAGCTTCCATGACCTCAGGTCCTCCTTCTCTCCCTCTTGCTCACTTTGTTCTGACTCATTTCCCTCCATGCTTTTCCCCAGCTAGGCTTGGCAGCCTCCTCCTCAGTCTCCTATTAGTTGCTGTGCCCTGGGCAGGGAGTGGCTTTCCCTAGGCTTGGCAAGACTCATTCCCTCAGTTTTTCTAGAAGCTTCACTAAGGACCTTCCTGGCCATCTCACATAATATTGCTCTCTTTGGTCCCAGAATGGACATTGCCTATATCTATTTCCTGCTTTTGATCTTCTCCATATTCATCACCATCATATTTTATGTATACACTTGTCTGTTTTTCTCTGCTAGAATATAAATTCCATTAGGCACACTTTGGAGAGGGAGTGAGACTGTGCTTATTCACTGCAATGTTCCCAGCTTATAATAGGTCTGCAATAGCTCTGACTGAATGAACAAATGCGTCAGTGCAGGTATTCCTCTAAATCCCAGCCAATACCTTGAATCTTAGGAAAATACAATGGGATGGTACGGAGAAAGTAAGAAAGAATCTATTCTCTCCCCTCACAGTGTTCTCCATCCAGAATATTCTTTTCTCTTCATCCAACTCCAACTCATCCTTGAGGGGTCAATTTAAATATCACTTCTCCAGCCTGAAATACTAAATTAGCTTCTTCTGTTAAATGCTTCTTGGTTCCTGGTATTTCCTTTTGCAGTACTTCACATGCTAAGGGTTTTATAATAAATCACTCACGGCTGTTGTTTAATGTCTGTTTTCCCTGATTAGACTGTAAATGTCACCAGGCAGGGACTGCCACAGTGTTTGTTTGCAGCTGCCTCCCCCCATACATAGCACATGCTTGACACGTGTGTGCTTCATTAGGAACAGTGGGCAGGTGAGAGAACATGGGATTTGAACATTCAAGCAAAGCTTCACAACAGAGAGGCCTTTGTGTGGTGTCTCACAGCAGCCCTCACCAAGAGTTACTGGACACAGGTGCAGAAATGTCCTCTGAGTTGTGAGAGGAAACAGGACAAGCACCTGACCTCAGCCCGCTGATTGGTCCACTCGTCATGGTATGGACTTTGCTCACAAATTTCTTTCCCAAGAATCCCTCTGTTTATATATAAGATTTACCTAGCTATAGGTAAAGAGTGACTTGTTTGTGCCCTTGGCCTTGAAGCACTGAGATAGCTTCTCAGTTAAAAATCCACATAATTTCAGAGCAGAGGAAATCATTTAACCCTATTCTCTTCTTTTATGACAAAAAGGACTGAGGCTCAGAGAGTTGAAACAGCTTGTCTGAGGGTCAGATGAATAATTCATGACAGCTTGGAGCTAGAAATCCAGAAACTCTGATTTTAATATGGAATCTTTGGACTATGGCACAGTCATGCTTTTGTTCTTCTCCTCAAATTAAGCTTTAAAAGCTTAAAGATAATATTAAGATATGACAAAGGTGGGTCTTAAGAAATTAAACTTTTAAAATTTGGCCTGTGTTTGGCTTAGATCTAAACATTTCGCAAAAGTCTCACAGTAAGAGGTAGGGCCTGGCTGAGAGGGGCAGGACACTGGGACCCAGATTTGGAAAGGGCATAGTCTTGCCCCTGGTTCCTTCCTCCTCTCCAGCCCACTCCCTAGGCACCATGGCATGAGCAGTTTTCCTCACCGCACCCTTTCACCAAGCCTGGAACTGGAAGAAGGTGGCCTGCACCCACCAAAAATGTGACCCAAATAAACCCCTCCAGTAAGTTGAGGATGTTGAAGATTTTGTCTCAACAAAGCTAAGACATCCCCATGATACATTTTATTACCTCTATTGATCCTTAGGTGTGAACTTTAATCTGACATGATTTCTATCCCCTGGGCTTTGTAAAAAGTTCTTTCTGTTCACCTCAACTTCTTATCTTTCAGTTCTGCAATTCCAGACCAAGGTTACCCTTTCCACTAAATTTTCTGACCCCTCAAGGCTCTTTCCCGGTGTGCACAGCTTTTTGTTGCGTCCTCTGCTCTCTGCTCTTTATCTGTCTTCTTCTGTTCTGACAAGAGCTGGGATGCCCTTTTTGCAAAGTTTCCACCTGCCCGAGTGACATTTCCATTGCACACTACTGGGTTTGGCTTGGAATGCATCAGAAATTTGAATACAACCAATCCGTTTTCCCAGCGATACTCACTCGTGGCTACATCTCAGACTTGGTTTGGAGCCCAACAAAATGGCCTGCACATAATACTGAGGCATGCACAAAGAAGTAGGAAGCATGTCATTGTTGGTCGTGAGGTTTTAACAGCTGAGCAGACACAGGGGACAGCTGGCTGCAGTCGGTGAAAATCTGGGCCTGTGCCTCCTCAGTGCTGATCCCTGCACTGTCTCTCTGGCCACAGAGCAGAAGCTGAGCTCTTTACACCAGCTAGAAGACTTTGCCTCTGCTCTTTGTTAATTCTAGATTTCCTGTTCTATTTCTCATTACTTTCTACTTCCATTTAACTGAACCAAGAATGAAAAACATTTTATTTATTTTATTTTATTTATTATTATTTTTTTCTTGTTTCAGAACCCTTGTTTGCTTATTCACTCATTTTCATGGCCGGCTCAGCCCGCCCCAAGCATGTGGTGCCGGGGATCGAACCGCGGTCCCTGAAGCCGCCCAAGCTTCCCCAAGCAGGCGCTTTAGACCACTGAGCCATCCCGCCAGGCCCCTGAAAAACATTTTAAAGACAGAAATTGCTGCTATCCTAAATATACACAGGCATTTCATTTGTCACTGTTCCTTAAACAATACAGAGTAAGTAATTATGTCAAATTTACATTCTGTTAGGCATTACAGGTACTCTACTGACGACTTGGAGTACAGAGGTGATGCTGCGCTTGATAGCACATGTCTGCAATCCCAGACACTAGCAAGGCTGAGGCAGGAGGGCCACAGTGAGCCTAGGCTATATAGTGAATACAAGGCCAGTCTGAACTGCAGTGCGAGAACTCATCTCAAAATTTTTTAAAAAATTGAAAATATGTAAACAAACAAATAAAGTACATGGGGGATGTGCATAAATTCTTCACAGCTTCTACACTGTTTTAAGGACATGAAAGCCCATGGACTTGGGTATCCTGAAGGATGCTGGGAGCACCGCCCCTCCGAAGGACATCTGCATTCTTGTCTCAGCTGCTCTGCTCTCTCTACATCCTCTCCTTGGCTCTTGCTATGGATAAAATGCTTCTGTGCCCCCTACCATTCCTATATTGAACCTAATTGTTAAGGTGATGGTGTTTGGAGGTGGGTTTTGGGGAGAAGGTTGGGTCACAAAAGGCAGAGACCACTTTACTAGAATTAGTTACTCTCTACTCTAGGCTCCAGACAAATCTTTTACCCTTTGGCCATGTGAGGACACCACAAAAGATGGTTGCTTATGAATCAGGAAGAGGATCCTCACCAGAGGTCAGATTTAGAGAGTCCTTGATCTTGGCTTTGCCAACCTCCAGAACTATGAGAAAGAAATTTCTGCTGTTTCTAAGCCACCTAATCTATGGTGTTGTGTTATAGCAACAGAATGGAAGAAGGCCTGATTCTTAAGGCACACCAGCCAGCCAGCCATAGAGCCTTTCTATTGGCTGTTGTGCTTGTCAAATCTCCTCCCCACCTTCAAGACATGGTTTTAATCACTCTTCTCTGTGGGATGGACACTGTGGATACTCTATTTCATACACCACCTGTTCCCCAAACTCCAGTCCCCTTACACTGCTCTACTTTATTTTCCTTTGCCATTGCCATCCTCTGACTTTATAAAAAATATATATTCCTAACATTTATTGTTCATTCTTCTTTGTGAGTTGGGCTGGGGTAGGGTGTAGAAAGAGAATAAGAAAGGATTACTCATGGCTTGAATGAAAATAATGTCCTCGTATAACATTCACCCTATAGGCAAATAGAGGCACAAGGGCAAGGGGATGGGCAAGAAACAACTGACTGCGATGCTCAGAGCTAAGAGGATATCTGGGCTTACACTAGGACATTGCTTTGAAATGCATCTGTTATCAGAGTCCTCTGGGCCTCTCACACACCCTCTCAGACCCATGGGCCTCTTATTCAGGTCATAGCTCTCTGCTCCATCTGCTTGCCTGGGACCCAGGCTCCCTGCCTCCCACCATGGACTCCATACTCCCCGCTATGGCTGGAGAACCTCAAAGCCATTGACTTTTTCTTAGTAGAGTAGGTTAGAGAGAGGTCTCACATGCAATAAATATAATCATGGGGGGGATGTTGTCCCCACAGAATATATAGTCCAGAAGGGTGACCCTCTGGCCACTGTGGCTATTTTGCATTGAAATGTGGCTAATGCATACTAAGACAACTTGCCATGCTCACTGGTTTTTAAAGAAAACTGTACTATAAAGAATTAATGTGGGGCTGGCCAAATGGCTTCGTGGGTGAAAGCACTTGCTTAGGCAGAAGCAGGGGCCTGAGGTTCAATTCCTGGTCTGCTGTGCCAGCCTCACCCCCAGGGCACACTGCGATGTCGATTGAGACTGGGCATGGTGGAGCACACCTGTAATCCTGGTGCTTGGGGAGCTGGAAACAGGAGAATCACTGTGAGTCTATCTGTGTAGTGAGACCCTATAGACCTTGCACTAAATACAAAAAAAAAAAAAAAAAAGAAAAAAAGAATTAAAGTGCCTTGGAACTGTCTTTTCTTATTGATTACATGTTGGCAGGAATATTTTCATTACTGAGTCAAATTCATTATACTTTTTGTGCTTTATGTTTTCAAACATGGATGTTGGAAATTTTCCATCTGCGGCTTGTACTTGTGCTTGGAATTAGATTTCTATTGGAAAGCACTGCGATTAACGCTGCCATTTCTTCTGGGCTCCAGTGGGTCAGTACACACCCTCAGGGCTATGGCTTCTCCGTTCTGCCAGATGTCATTGTCACTTCTTCTGGGCAAAGCATCTTGTCCTAGTAAGTCCTGCATTGTCTACCAGACATGACTTTCACCCGAGCGCTACCAACACCCTCAGATCCTCAAGGTCTCAAAGTGCCCAGGACCTGTGGGAAAAGCCTTTTCTTTCTTTCTTTCTTTCTTTCTTTCTTTCTTTCTTTCTTTCTTTCTTTCTTTCTTTCTTTCTTTCTTTCTTCCCCGTGATACCGGTGATTGAACTCAGGACCTTAAGCTTGCCAGGCAAGTGCTTATTCCACTGAGCTATCTCCCTGGCTCCCAAAAGCCCTTTTATGTTCTTATGAAAGGTATTCCCACGCAGCAAAGCCATTAGTGTTCTAGTATCTCAGAGAGATTGAAACTATCTTTTAAACTCACCATGCTCTCTATAGGAAAACATGGAGGTGGGCCAGTGTCAAGATTTTGATTCCTTTTATTTTCTATGTATTATTTACTTTTTGCTTTGATATTTGCTTTTAATTCAACTTGATTGAGGTACATAATAATAAATTCATTCATTTCATGTTATTTATCAATGAGTTTTGATAAAGAACAAATCTAATCAATATTTTAATCACTCCAAAGAGTCCTCTTATACCAGGGCAGATTTGAGGGTCCCCTGAAAAGGTATATTCAGAAAATATTGCATAATTTTACCAGGGGCACCTGTCAGGCCTGCTTGTGTCTCCTGTAGGATCATTCTCAGCCAAGAGATTCCTGTTCAGGGCAGAAGCCTCTGCCCACCATTTCCCAGACTATCCAAGATCTGTTCCAGCCCAAGCTCCTACAACACACAGACTGAGGACCTTTGTTTTGTTTTGTGTGTGTTTGTGTAGTGAAATATAAAGTGACTTCTACACATTAGTTAAACTAAGGAAGATTGAAGGAGGAAGGAAGGTGTGTGTGTGTGTGTGTGTGCCTGTGTATGTGTATTTAAGTAGACTCAATAACTTGAAAAGCAATTATTGGTAGGTTTTAGGGACAACAGTAGCAAGCCAGGGTCCCCTGGAGGCATCTTCAGTGTTCGTTACTACACAACGAATTTATTCCAGCTCTTCAAGCATCTCAACATCCTTGATTGCTGGGGTCTTTGCACAAACTATTTCCAGTGTCTCAAGAGCTATCTGTCCTCTATCTGAATACCTGCCTTCTTTGAAACCTCAGTTTATGTGGAATCTCCTCAAAAGAGGCCTTCATTGAGCTGGGCATGGTGGCTCATGCCTGTAATCCCAGCACTTGGGAGGCTGAGACAGGAGGATCAGTGTGAGTTCAAGACCAGCCTGGGCTACAAAAGTGAGCTCAAGGCCAGCCTGAACTGCATAGTGAGGTTCCGCCTCAAAAAGACCACCCCCCCAAAAAAAAAGAGGCCTTCATGGACTACTCAAGCTGATATGAGTCTCCTGTGCTGTTCCTTTTTAAAAGATAAAATTTGGCCTATTTATTATATATTAATTTGCTTGTTTGCATGTTGCATCTGAATTTCTCTTACACTTGATGGTGAACATTAGAAAAGCACAAACTATTCTGTATTATTTTGCATTATGTATTCACAGTTCATCCTTCTGTATTTTATGGGTTCAATGTGAGTGGAATTTTCTTCCTTGCCTTACTGCCTTTTAACCTGCCCTGTCACTTGCTTTACTGACTAATCTATGTCACTGACAATAATGAACACTAGATTCCACCAGATGCTTTAAACGCTGCTATCATTTGACTTAATTTCTTGGAGCTGATTCTCTCTGCAAAAAGCAGTGCTTCCCTAGATAGCTGTTGTTTCTTCTTACGGGTCCTGCAGAAAAAGCCTGGCAAGTTGACTTGAGTTCAGTCCTTTGAGAAGCACCATTCTGGCCAACCTGTAGCTCTGTGAGCAGTAAAAATGAACATTTGTGGTTGACTTATAATTTGAGAGTGGTTTCTTACATAGCATTGTTACAGCCAGAGCTGATTACTCACATGGGCCTACTACATAGACATCACTCTAAAGATTTGTTGAATGAGTGGAGAAAGATATTGTCTTTCAAGAAAGTCCTGAAGTAGAGAATGTAGAAAAGATACCGTTTGGCTTTGGGAACTCATATCAAAGAAGAAGTGCCAGTAGATAGCTCAGTGGACTAAGCACTTGCTTAGGTAAGTGCAGGGACCAGGATTTGATCCCTGGCACTGCATGCTGTGCCAGCCCCACCCCTGGGCATGCTTAGCCAGTGATGGAGTCCAGGCATGGTGGCACACACCTGTAATTCCAGCACTAGGGAAGCAGAAAACAGGAGGATCACTATGAGTCTGAGCTGTATAGTGAGAAGCTGCACAGAAGAAGAAGAAGAAGAAGAAGAAGAAGAAGAAGAAGAAGAAGAAGAAGAAGAAGAAGAAGAAGAAGAAGAAGAAGAAGAAGAAGAAGAAGAAGAAGGAGAAGGAGAAGGAGAAGGAGAAGGAGAAGGAGAAGGAGAAGGAGAAGGAGAAGGAGAAGGAGAAGGAGAAGGAGAAGGAGAAGGAGAAGGAGAAGGAGAA
>PVJA010021942.1:0-22930 GCA_004027025.1 Myocastor coypus
AAAAAAAAAAAAAAAAAAAAAAAAAAAAAAAAAAAAAAAAAATATATATATATATATATATATATATATATATATATATTCTGCTCTTAAGCTTCCAAAAAAAAAAAGAGGAAGATAAAGAAAGAAAAGAAAATTTTAAAATAGGGTAGCGTGGTAGCGCACGCCTATAATCCCAGCACTTGGGAGGCTGAGGCAGGAGGATCAGTGTGAGTTCGAGGCCAGCCTGGGCTACAAAAGTGAGCTCACGGCCAGCCTGAACTGCATAACCCTGTCTCAAAAAGACAAAAAAGAAAAAAAAAGAAAACTTTAAAATTGCTGAGCATGGTGGCATGCTCCTATAATCCCAGCATTCAGGAGGCTGAGACCAAAGAATCGTCATGAGTTTGAGGCCAGCCTGGGCTACATTAGCAAAACCCTGTCTCAAAAAGACAAAAAGTAAAAAACGTGCATTTATTTAAAGAAACATGTTGAGCAAATAATGTTCATTAGGTATGTGACTGTTGTAAAAGTGATGGTTGTACTTAAGTACTAGAGCCTGCACTATCTTCTTGTGTGCATGTTTTATTCAAATCATATATGCCAATGTAATATGCATAACTTGAGGCTTAAATACATTTTCACATACACACTCCATATTAAAAATATGGAAATTGAGTGGCTTTTGGGTTAGTTCACTGTTTTAAGCTCCCACGCGGGCAATTCCAGTCAGTCACAGTGGACAGTGGTTGGAACCCTTAAGGCAGCCTGAGCCAGCCAAAAAAACAAATAAATAAAGACCTTCTCAAAAATCTGGAAATTATCAAGAAAATATTATCATTTCTGATTTTCTTCTTCATCTTTTTTTAATACTAGAGATTGAACCCAGAGCCTTGGAACTGAGTTACATTTTCATCCCTTTTTACATTTATTTAGGGTCTGATTCATTAAGTTGCACAGGCTAGACTCAAACCTGCAATCTGCCTGCCTCAGCTTCCCAGAGTTCTAGGATTATTATTGGATATCATTACACTGAGCTACAGATAGACTCTTTATAACACAGTGTATGATGGAGGTGTCAAAAGGACAATTAGGCTAAATATTTTATGCACTGCACATCACCTTTACCATCTTCAGTGAACAGGTTTTTCTGGACATTTGCTTCGTACTGTATTCACCATACTGCTTTGGGAGTTTTTTTGTTTTTGTTTTTGTTTTGAGACAGGGTCCTGTCAGTTCAGGCTGGCCTTGAACTCACTTTTGTAGCCCAAGCTGGTCTTTTTTTTTTTTTTTTGTCTTTTTGAGACAGGGTCTCGCTATGCAGTTCAGGCTACCCTTGAGCTCACTTTTGTAGCCCAGGATGGTCTCGAACTCGCACCGATCCTCCTGTCTCAGCCTCCCGAGTGCTGGGATTACAGGCATGAGCCACCACGCCCGGCTCCAAACTGGTCTTGAAGTCGCAGCGATCCTCTTGCCTCAGCCTCCCAAGTGCTGGGATTACAGAGGTGTGCCACCATGACACCCGGCTTTGCTTTGCTTTGTGGTGATCAGCAAGTTGGTCTTGTGCTCCACCCCAGAGCCCCAGCCCCAGCCTCCACTGCTGTGTGTTCAAGCACCAGATGGCTAGGAAGCTGGGACTCAGTCAGTTCCCTTACCTTATATGATTTACATTCTGCTGTGAACAAACAGAAGAGGAATCACAAATGATAAGAAAGACACACAGTCATGGCGACAGAAATGGATTCATTCTACAGTGCTCACACAGTATTAAATGTCAAGGGGAAGACTCATTCTGAACCTATTTTCACTGGGATATAACTGTGCAAATGGACCTTAATTTTTGTTTATTTTTTAAAGAATATTTTATTTTATTTTACTTTTTCTTGTTTCAGAACTTTTGTTTGTTTATTTATTTATTTTTATGGCCGGCTCAGCCTGCCCTAAGGGCAGGGCTGGCACAGCATGTGGTGCCGGGGATCGAACTGTGGGTCCTGCAGCCACCCAAGCTTTCCTAAGCAGGCACCTTAGACCACTGAGCCATCCTGCTGGGCCCCGTGGAGCTTAATTTTTAGACACAAGTAAAAAGAAGGACCATTGCGGAATATTTCAGTGAAAAATATTACTGTGTTGTATCAAAAATCAATAGGGGAAATGTTTGCAGAGTTTAAATGGGTCAATCATATAAAGAAATGTATCTTAATGTGCAGTTAGTCCTCTGATACACATGGGCCACATTTGTGTGTTGAAAATATTCTTTAAACTGAGTGTGGTAGCTCACACCTATCATTCCATCACTCTAGGAGGCTAAGACAGGACAGTCACAAGTTGGAACCCAGACTGAGTAACTTAGTGACTTTGTGAGACCCTGTGTCAAAACATGAAAAAGAGCAGGGGAGGGCTAGCAAAATAGCTCATCAACCTAAAGTGCCTGCTTAGGCAAGCTTAGGCAAAGTGCAGTTACCTTGGTTCCACATTCTGTACCAGCCCTGCCCCTAAGATGGGCTGAGTTGGCCACAAAGAAAAATTACTCAGCACAGTCACTCAAGGCCCAGCAAATGAGGGCTGCAGCCCATAGCAAGTCCTTGTCCTTAGTGGGCTTCTGCCACCTCGCAGGGGAGCAGGATTCCACTTTCTATAGAAAGTCAATCACTCAATCTCTCTCTGAAGCAAATGATCATTAAAGAACAAAAGGATGAGCCGGGCATGGTGGCACATGCCTATAACCCCAACACTTGGGAGGCTGAGGCAGGAAGATTGGTGCAAGTTAGAAACCGACTGGGCTACAAAAGTGAGCTCAAGGCCAACGTTAAGTGCAGAAGGAGACTCTGTTTCAAAAAGACAAAAGAAGAACAGGAAGAGGAAGAGGAAGGGGGAAGAGAAGAGGAAAAACAATGACAACAACTACAAAACAATGGTGATAAAATCTTCCCAGTTCATTTTCTTTTCTTTTTTTTTTTTTTTTTTTGAACTTTTTTTTTTTTTTCGTGTTTCAGAACCTTTGTTTATTCACTCATTTTTATGGCCGGCTCAGCCCGCCCTGAGGGCAGGGCTGGCGCAGCATGTGGTGCCGGGGATTGAACCACGGTCCCTAAAGCCGCCCAAGCTTTCCCAAGCAGGCGCATTAGACCACTGAGCCATCCCGCCGGGCCCCCCAGTTCATTTTCTAACTTTTTTTTTTTTTTTGGTACTCAGGACTGAACCTAGGGACTTCGTATTGAACCACACTTCCATCCTTTTAAAAAGCATTATTAGCGGCCAGACAAATAGCTCATCAGATTCAAGCACCTGCAAGCAGGCCCTGGCCCCAGGGCATTCTGAGACAATTGATACTGGTCATGGTGGTACATGCCTGTAATCCCGGTTCTCGGGAAGCTGTGAACAGATGGATCACTATGAATCTGATCTAGTAGTGAGACCCTGAATGTCCTGTAGACCCTTCCCTAAAAATACACACACAAAAATAAATAAATAAATAAATTTTAAAAAGCATTATTGAAGCTAAGGGTATAGCTCAGTGGCACAGCACCTGCTTGGCAAGTGCAAGGTCCTGAGTTCAATTCCCAATACCAAAAAAAAGCATTATTTTCAGACAAAATCTTGCTAAACCCAGGCTGGGTTGATTCCTACTGTTTCAACCTCCCAGAGTACTGGGAGTATATGTGTGTGCCACCACATTCAGCTAAAAGCAAACTTACAGCCCTAAGAATTAGTTGCTTTGACTGTGGGCATTGTATCAAAATCTCTGGCATGACAGAAAAACAGACAGATAATAGTGACATTTTCTAGAGCTCTCAAGCCATATTTTATTATTGCTTTTGAATTCTTAGCACCATAGTTCTCTGTCATTGAGAAAACAAACTTTGCTGTCCGTTGAGTTTAATGAAGACTTGCTCTGAAAAGCCTTTTGGAGAGCCATGTGTGGGGTGCATGCCTGTAATCCTATCACGTGGGAGGCTGGAGAATGAGGATCTTTGTGAGTTCAAGACCAGCCTAGGCTACAAAGTGAGCTCAAGACCAGCCTAAATTGCATAATGAGATCCTGTCTGAAAAAGGTGAGAGGAAAAGAGGGAGGGAAGGAGGGAGGGGAGGGGAGGGGAGAGGAGGGGAGGGAAGGAGAGGGGAGGGGAGGAAAGGGAAACCTTTTGGAGCTGGGCCTGGTGGCATACATCTGTACTTCTAGTGCCCAGGAAACTGAGGTAGGAGGATCACTTCGGCCCAGGAGTTTCAGATTATCGTGAAACAATATTTGCAATACAGCAAAGTCCCTATCTCAAAAATTAAAAGCAAGAACAAAAGGCCCAAAGCATGATTACTTTCTAAATAATTTTAGAGGGGCCCGGTGGGATGGCTCAGCGTTCTAAAGCGCCTGCTCCGGAAAGCTTGGGCGGCTTCAGGGACTTCAGTTCGATCCCCGACACCACATGCTGCGCCAGCCCTGCCTTTGGGGCAGGCTGAGCTGGCCATAAAAATGAGTGAATAAACAAAGGTTCTGAAACAAGAAAATAAATAAATAAATATATAAAATTTAAAAAATAATTTTAGAGATGTGTTGGCATTTCAGTGTGGTGATTCATATATCACAAGCAAATAGCAATAGTCGGAGTTATTCATTCAACACTAGATCCTCATGAAAAACAATAAAATCTTGCTTTCCTGTAGCCTAACTAGCATTTCAAAAAAAAAACTGTAGTAGAATGAATGGGGCCCAGGGACAGCTGTGGTCTGTTGCTGATAGCAGCTTTACCTGTGGGCTCTCTGGTTGTTGCTTTCTCCCTTGCTTGGAATGCTAACTGCTGACCCCTGTGTAAAGCTGATGATAGGGAAAGGATGCAGGTTAATAGAGATTGTGGCTACGTTCGTGACTAAGCACATGGTCCTCCTTCACTAAAATAATTGTGCATGACATCACACCCACTAGCCGGACATAAAGCTAATTTGCTTCAGGGGTTCTTGCCTGACTGAGGGACGAACCTCAGGAGTCCTCTAAGCTACCTTTATCGGGTCTTCTCATTATTTCTTTCAGCACCAACCAATTACATACAATGCTCTCCTCAGCCAAAATGACACCCTTAGCACAGCCCCCGAGTTCCACAGGTAACCTGCCCTTGGTGCACCCTTCTTATGTATACACACCTCTCCTGCAGTGCATGGCAGACATGACCTGACCCTGGCAGGTTCATCTAGGAACAGAGATTTATAAGATCCTGAAGAGCCGTGCATGGTGGCACACACCTGTAATCCTAGCACTTAGGAGGCTGAGGCAGGAGGATCACGTGAGTTCGAGACCAGACTGGGCTACAAAAGTGAGCTCAAGGCCATCCTGAACTGCATAGTGAGACCCTGTCTCAAAAAGACAAAAAAAAAAAAAAAAAGATTCTAAAGAACATTGGTGGAAGGCCTTGGAGAGAAAGGACTTAGCACTGCACAAACCCTGCAGATCTGGCCAGAATCTTAGTCAGAATCCCAAGAAATTCAAGGTTGCCACATGACAGATCATATAGTTGTCCCGATGCTATGTGAGCAAATTGGGTCCTCACAGAATTGTCCCCATCGCGCAAGAGACAACTGGCCCCACCCACCCTCAACTTCCTGCAGGCTCACTTCAATGCAAGGTGCTTCTAAGTCTTCCCAGAGCTTTAATAACAGCCCCAGGCTGATGGTGGGGTGGAAGGGCAAGGTCAGTACTGACAGCTCATTCATCACTGGGAAAGGCTTGTAGGTGGAAGGAAGACACAGACATTAGAATCATTTTTCTGCGGAGTGATCAACCTGTTTGTTCCAGAAAAGGTTCCGGTGAGTCATCTGTCCCCCTGGGTCTCTTCCACACACATCTTGCCTAGCTTTTATAAGAATCCAGGGCACAAATAATAACTGAGAGTCACAGTGGACCCAAATAACTGTTGATTATAAATGCATGATTATGCACACAAAATTGTTTATATTTCAAAATATGATTTAACAAAATGACTATAAATGATTGTACACATCAAGAGCAGTTGCCGTAGAGACAGTGGGCTGTATTGTGCCCGATTCTATTGTTTCTTCCTGTGCAGGAATGCATTCACTGTCATGGTCTTACTAGAATATTAGCATGGGCACGTGCATGCGCGCTAACACACACACATATACACTCACAGCTAACCACAGGCAGGTGATGTCTTTCTTTTCTTTCTTTCTTTTTTTTTTTTGTCTTTTTGAGACAGGGTCTTGCTATGCAGTTCAGGCTGGCCTTGAGCTCACTTTTGTAGCCCAGGCTGGTCTCCAACTCACACTGATCCTTCTGCCTCAGCCTCCCAAGTGCTGGGATTATAGGCGTGTGCCACCACAACCAGCCCTCAGGTGATGTCTTTCTATAAAGTTTAGGTTGCCCTGCTGCTTCACGTGTGCTTTTGAAGCCATGAACTTTGAAAGAGGCAAAAGCTGTGTGTTCAGAGCATCATTTGACACATTTCTTCTCCAGCTGCAGAGAAAGAGGTCAAGGCTGGAAATGGAAGTCAGTCAAGAGCAGGGCTGTGCCAAGACACAAGCAAGAACAAGACACAGAGAAAGAGACACCTGGGAATGCTAGCTTCAGAGGGAGGCAGCGCTGACAACATTAGTGACTGATATGGGCTGTGCTGAGAGAATTATTTCAAGAACAATACCCATCATCGAGTGTGATTTTTTCCTTTATCTCTAATGTCAGCACAAAGGAATGCTTTCAATCCCATAAATCATTTTGAGAAGCTATATTTCAGTGAAATTAATAAGTAACTGCTGTGGTTTTTCAAAGTATATTCCTGGGTCAAGGTGGGAGTATAATTGGTAGAATACTTGCCTAGAATGTGCAAGGTCTTAAATTCAATCCCAACACCTCAAAACAACAATAATGGAAAAAAAAATAATGGACGTTTCCCCCAAATTCTACTTTGAAGAGTGTTAGAGGAAAAGTAGAAGGAGAAAGAAACTGGGATGTTAAAATGACACAAGGGGAAAAACATGAAATGTCACAGCACTGCACTAAGAAATTCAAGCTGTTTACCCTTCTGGTAAAAAGCTCCCAGTAGAGCAGAGGCCAGCTGTGGATTCTATGCACACCATCCCTGGGGGCTCTGATCTCTTTGGCAAGATTAGGACTTCAGATGTTGTCAACAAGCAATTCATGCACTGAATATATTTCCTCATCACTATTCAATTTAGGAAATCCAATAAAAGTAGCCTATTTGATAATGTTTGACCTGATGGGTATTTAAATCTAATGGCTCCTATCCTTTAAGATCTCAGGGTTATAAATAATGCAGTTGGGGCCCGGCGGGATGGCTCAGTGGTCTAAAGCACCTGCTTGGGGAAGCTTGGGTGTCTTCAGGGACCGCTGTTCGATCCCCGGCACCACAAGCTGCACCAGCCCTGCCCTCGGGGTGGGCTGAGCCGGCCATAAAAATTAGTGATTAAACAAAGGTTCTGAAACAAGAAAAAAAAAATAAAAAATAAAAAATCTTTTATAAATAATGCGGTTATACCTATTCTAACACATGGTTGATAGATGGTAACTCAATAAACACAGACACTTAGAAAAGGGTAAGATCTGCCATAGTCAGTACATCTAGAGTAAGAGGCAAATGTGCTTCTGAAGGCCCACCTCACCGAACTTATCCAGGAGCTGCACCTGCATTGGCCTCAGGTCTTTCCATTAGCTTCACTATACTCGGGGCACTTCCTAGCGCACTCAAGTTCCTAAGTCTCCAGAGGACAAACATCAGGAACTAGAAAATTGATAGTCTTCCCCCTGCCATTGTCATGGTGGAACACTCTTCCCAGTTCCTTTCATAGTTCCTCTAATCACAATAATAACCTGCTTGGAGCCCGGCAGGATGGCTCAGTGGTCTAAAGTACCTGCTTAGGAAAGCTTAGGCAGCTGCAGGGACTGCAGTTCGATCCCCGGCATCACATGCTGCACCAACCCTACGCTCAGGGCATGCTGAGCCGGCCATAAAAATAAATAAAACAAACCAAAGTTCTGAAACAAGAAAAAAAAAAAACCTATTAAATAAATAAATAAATAAATAAATAAAAATAATAATAGCCTGCCTGTGTTTTTAAAAATTTTTATATAATCTAGGCTCCATATGTTCACTGCCAGTGAACTCAGTACTAGCCAAAAACCCCAACAACAACTTCTACATAGGCAATGCCATTTTCCCCTCGCCCCTACCATGATGGCACTGTCAGCAGAAAATAGTCTGAGAAGCCGGGCGTTGTGGATCACGCCTATAATCCCAGCACTCGGGAGGCTGAGGCAGGAGGATCAGTGCGAGTTCGAGACCAGCCTGGGCTACAAAAGTGAGCTCAGGACCAGCCTCAACTGCATAGCGAGACCCTGTCTCAAAAAGACAAAAAATAAAATAAAATAAAATATTCTGAGAGAGTCATCACCCCTATAACCAAAAGACGGGAATGATGGGTTTTCTCCACCGTAATAAAAATTTTGCTAAGTCATCATAGCAGCGAGACAATATGGCACAGCCACTGGGGGCCAGGTACTATGCACCCCCTACCCCTCCCTGGTCAAATTACAACTTCCTACTTTCGGGGCCCGGCAGGATGGCTCAGTGGTCTAAAGCCCCTGCTTGGGAAAGCTTGGGCGGCTTCAAAGACCGCGGTTCTATCCCCGGCACCACATGCTGCGCCAGCCCTGCCCTCAGGGTGGGCTGAGCTGGCCATAAAAATGAGTGAATAAACAAACAAAGGATCTTAAACAAGAAAACAATAAATAAATTTAAAAAAAAAACAACTTCCTACTTTCTTTCCATAATATCTTGTTTCCTTGTTCCTGCCTCCTGCCCAGTCACTATCTGCCATGTCACCCAGACTGCTCCCTAAACCCCAGCTCCATCCTGGCCCTATATAGCCTTTGTATCCCCAGCCTGGCCCTCTGAAGCTCCACATTTCTCCTTTCCTGTGGTCTTCCACAGGAAATAAAGTAGTCTTTTATCTTTGCTGTCTCTTTACTGCGCCGAAAAACGTAACAAGACCCTGCTGCATAGGCCCCTGACTTACCTCCAACAAACCAGTTTCTATTGGAGTTTAGGAATACAATTATTGGGCCCAGCGGGATGGCTCAGTGGTCTAAAGTGCCTGCTTGGGGAAGCTTGGGCAGCTTCAGCGACTGCCGTTCGATCCCCGGCACCACATGCTGCGCCAGCCCTGGCCTCAGGGTGGGCTGAGCCAGCCATAAAAATGAGTGAATAAACAAATGGGGGTTCTGAAACAAGAAAAATAAATAAATAAAATAAAAAATTTAAAAAAAAAAAGGAATACAATTATTGTGAACTCACTTCATTCTCCAAATAATCTTTAGGGCATTTTAGGAGTGTTTTATGTTTTGTTTTGTTTTGTTTTGTTTTGTTTTGTGAGGGGGTGTTTTCACTATGCAGCTCATACTCAGTGAACCTCTTGATTTCTGCCTCCCTAGTGATGGCATTACTGGCAAGCCCTGACTCCATCACCAGCTCAGTGCACCCAAAGGCAAAGTGAGGGCAGAATGTAGTGCTCTTTAGGGTGTTTTAAATAAATTACTTCACCTGAGCACTGGCTAGTTCCGTAGTGACACAATCCGAAGCTTTTGGTATTTCTGTGCTTATAAATATGAGGAAATACCTGGTGCTGTGGCACACACCTGTAATCTCAGTTTTAGAGCCTGAGACAAGAAGATTGCAAATTAGAGGCCAGCATGTTAAACCCAGGGCCTCGTCACTGAGCTGCATTTCTAGCTTGCTCTCTCTCTCTCTCTCTCTCTCTCTCCTCCCCCCCTATCTTCCCATTCTTCTTTTTCTTTTTCTTTTAATTTTGAGATAAGGTCTCACTAAGTTCCTAACTTTCTCAGGGTAGGCTCAAATTTATGATCCTTCTGAATCATCCTTTTAAGAGTGCTAGAGGGCCAGGCGTGGTGGCACATGCCTGTAATCCCAGCGCTTGGGAGGCTGAGGCAGGAGGATCAGTTCGAGTTCAAGAGCAGAATGTGCTATAAAAGTGAGCTCAAGGCCAGCCTGAACTGCAGAGCAACACTCTGTCTGAAAACGACAAAAAAAGTGCTAGAGGGCCAGCAAGATAGCTGAGTGGACTAAAGCACCTGCTTAGGCAACCTTAAGCAAGCACAGGGACTGCAGTTTGATGCTCAACACCACATGCTGCACTGGCCTTTCCCCCAGCGTCAGGTCCTGGTGTAGTGACACACACTAGTAATGCCAGTGCTGGGGAGACTAAATACAGGAGGATCTTCACAAGTCTGAGCTGTATAGGGACACCCTACAACAACGAAATACATTTTTTAAAAAGTGCTGAAATCATAGGTATATGCCATTATACTTGGCAAAATAAAATGTTTCCAAAGGACTGGAAATGTACTTGAGTGTTAAACACTTGCCTAGCATGTGAAAGGCCTGGGATTCCATCAAAAAAGTGAAGAGGCAAGCCAGACATGGTGGCACATGCCTGTAATCCTACTTCTTTGGGAGGCTGACACAGGAGGATCATAAATTCAAGACTTACTTGGCAGTTTTTTTCTTTGTTTTTTTTTTTTGTTTTTTTTTTTTGTCTTTTTGACACAGGGTCTCGCTATGCAGTTCAGGCTGGCCTTCAACTCACTTTTGTAGACCAGGCTGGTCTTGAACTCACAACAATCCTCCTGCCTCAGCCTTCCAAGTGCTGGAATGACAGGCATGTGCCACCACACCCTGCTTATCAAGGCCTTTTCTCAAAATAAAAAAAATAAGGAGGCTTGGGTGTGTCGCTAGCTCAGTGTGAAGGCTCTGGATTCAGTCCTAAGCACTAGAAATAAACAATGCTGGGGAAGAAAAGAGGGAGACAAAGGCTGGAGCACAGCTCAGTAGAAAAGCATATGCTTTGCCTACAAGAGGCCCAGAGCTCCATGCACAACACTGCAACAAAACAGGAGGAAAGTGATGCTATGACTTTTTTCCACTCTGACAGGTTCCAGAGCAGGCCAATGACAGGGATGGAGGCAAGGATGAGTCACATTGCAGTAGTCAAATAATGATGCAGGGCTGGCCAAATAGCTCAGCAGAATAAAGCACATGCAAGCAGGCAAAGGGGCAAAGGGGTTCGATCCCCGGGAACTGCCATGCTGGCCCCTCCCTCCACCCCCCCACCTGGGTGCGCTGAGATGGCAATTAAGACTGAGCATGGTAGTGCATGCCTGTAATCCCAGCTCTTGGGAGGCTGTAAACAGTTGAAACACTACGAGTCCGATCTAGTAGTGAGACCATGAGCACTCTATAGCCTTTTCAAAAAAAAAAAAAAAATCACCATGATGCTCAGTGGTTTCCTGGGCAACAGAAAAAACCACACACCCCAAATAACCTCTCCATTTTTCAAATTCTGGGTTGAAACCAAAAGATGCCACATAGGGCCTGCTGGGATATAGCTCAGCTGCCCAGCACCTGCTTGGCAAGCATGAAGCCCTGAGTTTGAGTTTGGCTAATGTTGTAGGCAGCTGAATTAGATAGAAGTATTACAGGCAGTTCAATAGGGCCACACCCTCAAGGACTACAAGGAAGACAATATGATTTTACAAATAGAGACAGACACTCCTCCACCATGGGCCAGATCTCAAGACAAGAGTAAACAAAAGCAACTACTTACTTCCTGAAGGGTGGGCATCAGGAATTGATATGCTAAATAAGTATCAGTCACCTTGAAAGAGCCTGAAAAGAGTCACCGGCCCAAACCCAACAGGAAGAAACCTTGCTCTGTATTCTTGCCCCCTTGCGATGTGACTTGCTTTCCCATTAGATCCCAATTTTAATCAATTTTACCTGAGCAACGGTGCCTGTTATCTCATTGGTTGACCACAGCTTTGTCCCACCTCACACGCACCTAAGCCAGTTCCCATGTCTTCTCCACAACCTTAGACCCTCCTCACCACATGATTTTCCTCTGTAAAAGTCCCTGGAAGAGACAGCTTCCTGGGAACACCCAACTCCAAGACCCCCTCCTGTCCCTCTCGGGCAGGAGCTTTTTCTCTCACTGAATATGTTCTGCTCATCACCTCCGTTTGTTCCTAAAATCCATTCTTTGGTTTCAGAGAACAGAAACTGGTCCCAGGTACTTTTCAGGCTGGAGATCAGTTTTCCCTATATCATTTGGCGGTTCCCTATTGGAGGTCATCCACCCCAGATCAGTTTTTTCTTCCTGCATCAGCATGGCTGCTCTTGGGGGCTTTTAGTCAGATTTATGTTGCAAATCAAGAGCAAGCAGCCCTAGGCCCAGTGGAATGGCTCAGTGGTCTAAAGCGCCTGCTTGGGAAAGCTTGGGTGTCTTCAGGAACCGCGGTTGGATCCCCGGGCACCACATGCTGCGCCAGCCCTGCCCTCGGGGTGGGCTGAGCCGGCCAGAAAAATGAGTGAATAAACAAATAAAGGTTCTGAAACAAAGAAATAAGTAAATAAACGAATAAATCTTTATTTATTTATTTATTTATTTATTTATTTTTTCTCTTTTTGAGACAGGGTCTCACTGTGCAGTTCAGGCTGGCCTTGAGCTCACTTTTTGTAGCCCAGGCTGGTCTTGAACTCGCACCGATCCTCCTGTCTCAGCCTCCCGAGTGCTGAGATTACAGGCGTGCGCCACCACGCCCGGCAAACGAATAAATCTTTAAAAAAAAAAAAAAAAGAACAAGCAGCCCAGCAGCAAGGCTCAAAATGTGCGTTTGGCCAGCAAGCAAGTGCCAGTAAAACTGTGGACTACAAAGATAGAGCTGAGAGGATCTTCATTGCTGAGAAGGAACTAGCAAATAGAAAAGATGGCCTGAAGGTATCACAGGAGGTGGCAGGTCTCCACCCTTTACAGCCTCAGAATTGCAAAGGTCAGGCACTTTGCTTTAGGGGAAAGCCTCTGAACCTTTTGTTCCAGAATGGCTGTGGCTGCACCAGGTTCCAGAAAGGAGGCAGCATGGAGAATTTATTCCTCGGATTCACGTTCAGAGTGCTCAGCAATCCAGGCACCCATCCCCTACAGCCCAGAGAAAGGAAAGCCTGGCTACTGCTCAAGTTGGCAGGAGACCTTGGCATCATCCACATGGCAGTGGTTTTAGGCACATTGAGAATGCGGGAGGTCTGAGGTCAAGAAAGCTTCCACCTAGATTTCAGAAGGCCTGGGAGGCCAGGCAGTATGTCCCCGAGAGGGCAATGTGTGAAGCTGTGAGTGAGAAGCCTGTTCAGTGGAAACCTCAGAAGTTTGGAAAAGCCAGGCATATGGATTGTGCAAAGAGGGAGCAAAGCCAGCCTGAGAGCTACAACTGATGCAGGAAGAAAACACTGATCTGGGGTGGACGACCTCCAATAGGGAACCTCCAAATGATATAGGGAAAACCAATCCCCAACCTGAAAAGCACCTGGGATGAGTTTGTGTTCTCTAAAACCGAAGAATGAATCTTAGGAACAAACAGAGGTTATGAGCAGAATAGATTTATTGAGGGAAAGAAAGCTCCTGTCCAAGAGAGGGACAGGAGGGGGTTCCGGAATGGGTGTCCCCCTGAAGCTCTCTCTTCCAGGGACTTTTATAGAGAAGACATGGGAACTCACTTAGGTGGGTATGAGGTGGGACAAAGACTATGGTCAACCAATGAGATTACAAACACCACTGCTCAGGTAAAATTGATTAACATCGGAATCCAATGGGAAGGCAAGTCACATAGCAAGTGGGCAAGAACCCCACCTGTTGAGCTTGGGCTCATGGTTCTCTCTAGGCTCTTTCAAGGGGATTGATACTCATTTAGCATATCAATCCCTGATGCCCATCTTTAAGGAACTATGTAGTTGCTTTTAATTACTCTTGTCACAAGATCTGGCCCACGGCGAAGGAATGTCTGTCTCTAGTTGTAGAGTCACAAGGTCTGTCCAAAGGCAAAGGAGTGTCCATCTCTAGTTGTAGAGTCACCTCGTCTGCCATGTTGTCCTTGAGGGCCTGGCTCTGTCTGACTGCTTGTAATATTTCTATCTAACTCAACTGCCTACAACACAACTACCAAGAGTGCCATAGGGGCAGAGGCACATGGAACTTACAATTTGCCACAGATTGCTTAGGATGTTCCACAAGGACCTATAGGATTTAATCCCTTCTGGATTTTGGAATTGTGCTGGTCCTAGTGCTTGGTATGCTGCCCTGTGTATCTTTTGGAATGGTAATATTTGTTTTGTGCCTTTGACTGTTGAATGTGTTTAACTTCATTTGTATAGGGCCTCACAGGGACTTCGGAGTTGGACTTTTCAGCAATGCTGAAACTGTTGGGACTTGACAACTCAGAGATGGACTAGAATGTCTTTTGCATAAAGGGATGTGCATAAGTCTTTGAGGGTGTAGGGACAGAATGTTATGGTTTGTGTATAGCTGTCTCTCCAAAGCCTCATGCAGTCATGGGACAGCTTTTGGAATTTATAATTTTTTTTTTTTTTTTGGTGGGACCAGGGTTCGAACTCACGACCTTGCACTTGCCCAGCAGGCACTTGTGCCTCGGAGCTATCTCCCCAGCCCCTTGGAATTTATAATTGATTATTGTAGAAAGGGGTGTTGCACCTGCCCTGGGGCAGATGATTTGCATTTCAATGTGAGGTAGGAAGAGAAGTTAGCTTCTTGAGCTGCTGCTAGCTCTCCCTACTCTCTTGCTCCTGCCCACTACCATCAAACGATTTTTTTCTGCCATGAGCCTCTCTGCCTTCAAGCAAGCTGCATAGGGACTGAAACCTCCAGTAACTGAGCTAAATAAACCTTTCCTTCCTTCATTTTGAGTGTCAGGTATTTGTCCCAGCAACAAGAGAAGAGTAACTAAGACAGTAGTACTGTAGCTGGGACACCATATCTGTCTTAACCACTTGTTCTCCCTTGGTTAATAATTTTGGTAACTGATGGGGTAATAGCCTCACCAAAGGCCTACATTGAAAGATAGAAGACAGTGTGAAACAGAAAGCAACATCCTACTCTCAGTGAACTTATGAAGGCAGGATCTCAGGGCAGACACAAACCGAAATCTCCAATACAGACATGATATACCTAAAGAACAGAATGTTCCTACAGCAGCTCTTAGTGATAAAGCTTCCTCCAATCAAAAATTCACAAAAATTATCACATAAATAAAAATGAAAGAGTTCTTTCTGAAATAGGTAATAATAAGACAAGGGCCGGGCGTGGTGGCGCACGCCTGTAATCCCAGCACTTGGGAGGCTGAGGCAGGAGGATCGGTGTGAGTTCGAGACCAGCCTGGGCTACAAAAGTGAGCTCAAGGCCAGCCTGAACTGCATAGTGAGACCCTGTCTCAAAAAGACAAATAATAATAATAATAATAATAATAATAATAATAATAAGACAAGGGCAAAATGCAGTCTTAGGACCCCAACCCACGCAGAACAAATGCAGGAGATATCAGTATAGAAGAAAGAGAAGTCACACACCTGAAATCTCTGAAATTATTACAATTGAAGTAAAGAAACAACTCAAAATGGGTATACAGGCAATCAGATCAGGAATAATCTCTCAGGGCCAACCAGATAGCTCAGCAGACTAAGGTACCTGCTTAGGCAGAGGCAGGGATGGGGTTCCATCCCCAGCATGCTGTGCCAGCTCTGCCTCTAGGTTGTGCTGAGATGGTAATTGAGACTGGGCATGGAAGTGCATGCACATGGGAGACTGAAACAGGAAGATCACTATGAGTCTGCTCTGTGTTATGAGACCCTGTAGATCCTGTACTAAATACATTAAAAAAAAATCTTTCAGGGAAAACAAAAGAGATAACTATAATGAAAGAATTGGGAAAAAAAAAAAGAATTGTTGAGTGTATCTAAAGAAGACACTGGGGGCCAGGGAGATAGCTCCATGGCACAAGTGCCTGCCTGGCAAGTGCAATGTCACGAGTTCAAACCCCAGTCCTGCCAAAACAAAATAATAATAATAATAAATAAATAAAAGAAAGAAAGAAAGAAAGAAAACATTGATTAAAAATTAGAGTGTAAAAACTAATTGAAACTGTGAATGAACAATATAGGAAAGAAACAATGCATGAAGCAGATTTGAGGAGATATCCAGAAAATTAACAATTCCATTAAAAGCTGGAAAAACCATTTGAATGAAACTGAAGATAGACTTTCAGACCTTGAAGACATTATTGAAGCTAGCAAACAGAAAAGGGAAGATCTCTTCAAAGCAACAGGAAACCAGGAAATAATAATTCAATTGTTGCCGGGCGTGGTGGCTCACGCCTGTAATCCCAGCACTCGGGAGGCTGAGGCAGGAGGATTGGTGTGAGTTCAAGACCAGCCTGGGCTACAAAAGTGAGCTCAAGGCCAGCCTCAACTGCATAGCGAGACCCTGTCTCAAAAAAAAAAAAATTCAATTGTTACAAGATGACACAAAAACAACATAGTAGACTGATAGGTGTCGATGAAAAAGGATTCAACACAAATGATATAAATGACAATTTGCAGAATATCAGAAAACTTCTCAAGCATGGGAAAAGAATCTGACATACAGAAAAGTGAGACTATAGAACTCCAAATAGTATCAACCAAAATAAGTCTATACCCACAGATACAATAATCTATATAGGGGCCTGGCAGGATGGCTCAGTGGTCTAAAGCGCCTGCTTAGGAAAGCTTAGGTGGCTGCAGTGACCGCGGTTTGATCCCCGGCACCACATGCTGCGCCAGCCCTGCCCTCAGAGCAGGCTGAGCCAGCCATAAAAATAAATGAACAAACAAAAGTTCTGAAACAAGAAAAAAAATAAAATAGAATAATCTATATAGAGTCCTTTCTTGTCCTTAGTTTGCTCCAAGAAGTTCATATTTCTAATCCTTTCGATATGTTATTGGAATCCCATCAAGTTAATTGCAATCTACCATTTCCAGAGCAACTCACCACAAGAATAAAAACACTAAATGATATTTATAACTATGAGGAGCCAAGAGCTCCTAAGTCCAATCATGAAGGTGGTGATCCAGCGCAAGGGCCTTGATCCATGGCTGATCTTAGGTTTTATTCAGTCATGAAGGAGTGGCTTAAGGATGAATGACTAATAATGGCAGGAAGTAGATGAGTATTATGAGCTGGGCTAGGTAAGAGCCCTGTGTTTACCTCTGCAATATGCAGAGAACTCTGGTTTCTCTTCAGATCATATAAATCTTTCGCCTTTTACCTCTGCAATATTCAGAGAAGCAAATGCAGAGAGTAATCTGCATTACACAATTAAGATAGTATTTAATGTTTCGGGGTCCAGTGCTGCAGCTCTCATGTGTAATCTTTCAAACCCCAGGAAGTGATAGCCTCTATTTCGAGGCTGGATTCCAGCTGACAGGGTGGAGCACTGGCTCTTCATCCTGTCTCCACTTGGCTCATATTAATGAGCAGCAGGTGGGGGTTATCAGGGAAGCACATATGCTGTCTTCAAAGAATACCACTAGCACCTCTTCTAGGCCAATATGCATTGCTTAAAGCCAAGGGAAGGGGTAAGGAAAAGTCCTAGCCAGCTCTGTACATATCATGGAAATAGGGTCAGGCACAGCCAAAATGGAGGCAATTGCTCTTCTTTCAAGGAGAGAGGACCCGGGAGATAGCTCAGTAGAATAAGTGCCTGCCTGGCAAGCACAGGGTCCTGAGTTCAATCTCTGGTCCTGAAAGAAGAAAACAACTTAAGTTTGCAGGTCAAGGAAAGTCACTCAGGTGGTCTCCCACAATAATCAAAATCCCAGAAATTCAGCACAAGAAAAGAATACTAAAAGCTGTTAAAATAACAGGTCACATTTTAAGGAAAGACCATCAGAATCACAGCAGATTTCCCAATGCAAATCAAGTCAAGAAGAGCTTGCAAGCTGGGCGTGGTGGCACACACCTGTAATCCCAGCACTCGGGAGGCTGAGGCAGGAGGATCAGTGAGAGTTCGAGACCAGCTTGGGCTACAAAACTGAGCTCAAGGCCAGCCTGAACTGTACAGCGAGACCCTGTCTCAAAAAAATTAAAAAAAAGAGATTCTTTGGCGCATGCCTGTAATCCCAGCATTCGGGAGGCTGAGGCAGGAGGATCGATGCAAGTTCGAAACCAGCCTGGGCTACAAAAGTGAGCTCAAGGCCAGCCTGAACTGCATAGTGAGACCCTGTCTCAAAAAGACAAAAAAAATTAATGGAGAAGGGGATGGGGAGATAGCTCCATGGCACAAGTACCTGCCTGGCAAGTGCAAGGTCATGAGTTCAAAGCCTGGTCCCACCAAAAATAAAAAAATAATGGAGAAGTAAAACACTTCCATGGCAAAGAATAATTAAAGAAATTCATGGCCAACACACCAACTGTTATGGTTTATGTCTAGTTGTTCCCCCAAAGACTCATGAAATCATGGGCAAAGACTTCTAGAATTTGAGACTTGAATGATGATCCACTGGGATTACCTGTTTTACTACTGTTGGGATTATGGTCTGAGTACTGGTGAGACTATGGGGTGGCCTGAGACAATAGGCTAAGGCGGAGAGCCTGATGTGATTTTCAAAAAGAGACAGAGAGACAGACTAGAGCTGTTGGCTCTGCTGCCATGATTTGCTGTTGCTGTCTGCTGCCCTGGCTGGTTGATTGCCTCTGTCACCATTGTCACTGTTCCACCTCCATGAACTGCTGCTCTCTGCCATCTGCCTCTCAGCCTTGGAGCCAGCTGAATATGGACTGAAACCGCCAGTAACTGTGAGCTAAATAAACCTTTCCTTCCTTCATTTTTGTTGTCGGGTATTTGTCCAAGCAATGAGAGAAAAGTAAGTAAGACACCAACCCTACAAAGCATACTAAAAGATATTCTAGAAAGAGAACAAAATTCCAAGAACAACAATAGAAACCACCAAACAGGGCAAGCAATTAAACACAGGGTTAGAGTAGGGAACCAACAGCAGGAAAATAACATGACAAAGATGAGTCAATACATATTAACTATAACCACTAATGTAAATGATCTTGATTTGCCGATGAAAAGAAATATGCTGGCAGAGTGGATCAAAAAACAAAATCCAACAATATGCTGTATACAAGAAGCATTTAACTCAAAAGAAAATTCACAGGCTAAAAGTCAAAGATGGAAAACAATACTTCATGTGTCAGGAACTCAGATAATGAGAACTTCATCTCACATTCATAGATACTGTGAACTTTAAACCAAGAATGAGCAAATGAGGTAAAGAAGAGCACTACATACTTGTTAGTGGAAAACTTCAAGAGGAAACAATAACAATCATAAATATGTATGCAGAAAATATGGGAGTACTAAATATGTAAGACAAATTTTAAAGGACATGAAAAAATCAAATAACAAATAACACAGTCATAACAGGGGACCTTAACACTGCAATACATCAAAGACAGATCAACAACTATACAAAGAAAATCAGCAAAGAGGTACCAGAATTAAACCAAACCTTGAAACAAATGGGCTTAGTGGACAATTACAGAATATTCCACCCAACATCTTGAATTCATGTTTTTTTTTTTCAGCTGCACAAGGAATGTTCTCTAAAATAGACCACACAAAGCTGGGCATGGTGGCTCACGCCCGTAATCCCAGCACTTGGGAGGCTGAGGCAGGAGGATTGGTGTGAGTTCGAGACCAGCCTGGGCTGCAAAAGTGAGCTCAAGGTCAGCCTCAACTGCATAGCGAGACCCTGTCTCAAAAAGACCAAATAAATAAATAAATAAATAAATAAATAAAATAGACCACATATTAGTCTACAGATCATGCCTAAGTAAATGCAAGAAAATTAAAATTGTTTCATGCATATTATCTGATCACAGCACAATGAAACTAATGACTAAAACAAAAGAAAGTGCAAGTAATAAAAAATAAAAACATGGAAACTAACACTAAATAACATCCACCTCAGGAACAAATATGTGATAAAATCAAACAAGAAATTAAACAGTATCTACAAACCAATGAAAATTCAAACAAAAATTACCAGAATTTGTGGGATATAGTGAAAGCAGTTCTCAGAGGGAATTTTATAGCAGTAAACTCACACTAGGAGTAGGAAAATAAAACAAGAACAAATAAATGTCCTAATACTGCACCTCAAGCTTTTAAAAAAAGAAAAGCAAATAAAGCCCAATGTCCGAAGAAGGCAGAAAATTATAAAGATTAGGGCAGAAATGAATGCAATTAAGACAAAAAAAAATACAGAAAAGTAATGAATCAAAGAGTTGGTTATTTGATTGTTGTCTTTTTTTTTTTTTTTTTTGTCTTTTTGAGACAGGGTCTCGCTATGCAGTTGAGGCTGGCCTTGAGCTCACTTTTGTAGCCCAGGCTGGTCTCGAACTCGCACCAATCCTCCTGCCTCAGCCTCCCAAGTGCTGAGATTACAGCCGTGAGCCACCACGACCAGCGGTTATTTGAAAGATTAAAAAAAAAATGATAAATCTGTAGCCAACCTAATCAAAAAAAGGAAAGAAAAAATTCACATTCAAGCAATGAGGAATGAAAAAGGTGAATTTACTACAGATTTTGTTGAAATTCAGAAAGTCATCAATACCTACTTCAAGAATCTTTACTCTCAGAAGATGAAAAAAATGAATGGATTCCTACATATGTATGAATTACCAAAACTAATAAAGAAGATATAAAAATTCTGAATAAATATCAGTCAATGAAATTGAAAATCTAAGAAAAAACTTATCAACAGGGCCGGCCAGATAGCTCAGCAGATTGAAGCACCTACTTAAGCAGACCCAGGGACCAAGGTTTGATCCTTGGCATGCTGTGGTGGCTCTGCCCCTGACGCATGCTGAGACGGTGATTGAGAATGGGCTTTGCGGCACATGCCTATAATCCTAGTGCTTGGGAGGCTGAAAACAGGAGAATCACTATGAGTTCAATCTGCGGAGTGAGATGCTGTAGACCCTGTACTAAAATATATTTAAATAAATAAGTAAGTCTTAAGAAAGAATAGCCCAGATCCTGATGGATTCACAGCTGAATTCTACAAGAAATTTGGAGAGTTACTTCCAATACTCCTCAAACTCTTCACTGAAATTGAGAAGGAAGCAGTTCTCCCTAACTCATTTCTCAAAGCAAGTATTACATTGATACCAAAACCAGAGAAAGACCCAACCAAAAAAGATGACTACAGTCTAATCTCCCTCATGAACATAGATTCAAAAATCCACAATAAAATACTAGCAAACACAATGGAGCAAATTATCAAGAAGATTAAATTCCAAGCTAACTCAAAGATATTTGATACTCAGGAAGCCAGTGATGATAAGCTCAAGTACCTATGTTATAGAGTAATAGTATCACAAAGCTTTTCTGCTGGAGGGTTGAGAATGTAAGTTAACAGACCAAAAATTGGAGACAAAGAAGGGTTATGAGGATAGCCAATATTTTGGCCCTAGCCCTTCAAGATCAGTAAGGACTAAGGATATAAGAGAACTTGTGCGGTAATATTCTATAACTCAGAGGTGTCCCAAATTTTCTGGTCAAGGAGATTATGGGACTTCAGAGGAAAGGGATGAATGACTATAGTGCATCTAAGGAGAGTCACCCAGAGAAAAACATTCTCTCAAGCTTTCACAGAAAGCAAACTGGCCAAGCAATGGCCGTGACTCGTCCCGAAGACTGACACTAACGACAGTCCTACAAAGTACTGTATATGGTCCCAATCTTAATCCTGAGGGGATTTGACCCTGGAAGACACAAAAAATGAATGTTTTGTTATACAGGTCTTGCTTTGGCTTGCCCTTGATCACCCAGAAAGAAAAGAAAAAAAAATGCTTAATTACAATGCATGAAGCGCAGACTAGATTGGTGAGATGAGCTTTACGAGGCTTAGATTCAATAGCCTCCAACATTATAAGCTTCACTGATGGCCCACTGCAATGGCAGAACATTTGACTGTGTATGCATCTGCTTCCTCTTAGTCCAAAGAGAAGAATTTTCTTTTCCTTTCTTCTTTTTTTCTTCTTCTTAGCAACATCAATAGGGAGGTGGGTCATGCCCACACACTGTGTACTCTGTAGAACTATTGTGAGGACAATATGCAATATGTCAACTTTTAAAAAAAGAGAGGGGAAAAGAAAAAAGGTAATGTTGATTGAATGTGTTAATGTTTCATTGTTTGATCAATTGGCGCTGGGGTGATAGCTCAGTAGAATAAGCACTTGCCTGGCAAGCACAAGAACCTGAGTTCAAGCCCCAGTTCTGAAAAAAAAATCCTTTGACTCATTGTTTGATGAATCTTATACACCTATATTAATCTAAACTGATCTGATGATGAAAATATGTAATATAGCCACTGTTAAATTTAAATAATAGAAGTTTTTTTTTTTTTTGTCTTTTTGAGACAGGGTCTTGCTATGCAGTTGAGACTGGCCTTGAGCTCACTTTTGTAGCCCAGGCTGGTCTCGAACTCGCACCAATCCTCCTGCCTCAGCCTCCCAAGTGCTGGGATTACAGGCGTGAGCCACCACGCCTGGCTAATAATAGAAGTATTAAATCATAAAAAAAGAAGATTATACACCATGACCAGGTAGGATGCATGTGAGACATGCAAAAATGGTTTAACATCTGCAAATCTATAAATGTAATACACCACAAAAGAACCAAAACCAAAAACCAATGATCACCTCAATAGATGCTGAAAAAGCTTTTGACAAAGACTTACACTCATTCATGATAAAAACCTTAAAGAAAATTGGAATAGATGACCTATTCCTCAATCTGATAAAAGCCATCCATGACAAACTAACAGCCAACATCATTCTAAATGAAGAAGAACTAAAAGCTTTTACTCTAAAATTAGGTACAAGCCGGGCGTGGTGGCTCACGACAGCACTTGCGAGGCTGAGGCAGGAGGATTGGTGCGAGTTCGAGACCAGCCTGGGCTACAAAAGTGAGCACAGGACCAGCCTCAACTGCATAGCGAGACCCTGTCTCAAAAAGACAAAAAAA
>PVJA010021942.1:23030-35003 GCA_004027025.1 Myocastor coypus
CAAACCCAAAACAAAAAAAAAAAAAAAAAAAAAAAAAAAAAAAAAAAAAAAAAAAAAAAAAAAAAAAAAAAACACATTCCTATCATTAGAAATTAGACAAGAGAGAGAAATAAAAGGAATAAGAATTGGAAAGGAAGATTTTAAACCATCATTATTCACAGATGACATCATACTCTACATTGAAGACCCAAAAAACTCTGGCAAGAAATTCCTAGAATTAATAAACAAATTCAGTAACATAGCAGGATGCAAAATCAACACCCCAAAATCACAGCATTCATCTATACAAACAACAAATTCACTAAGAGTTAGAGAAACAACATTCTTCACAATAGCACTACCCATAAAATGAAATACTTAGGAGTCAATCTAACAAAGAAGTAAAAGATCTAAGCAATGAAAATTACAATACTTAGAAATCATAAATTAAAGAGGATTTCAGAAAATGGAAATATAGGGAACGGTAAGATAGCTCAGTGATCTAAACACCAGCCTGGCAAGCACAAGGACCTGGGTTCGATCCCCAGAACCACATGCTGTGCCAGCCCTGGAACTCTGGGACTGCTGTGCAGGACACCAAAACTGGGTGTGGTGGCACATGCCTGTAATCCCAGCAATGGGTAAGCTGACACCAGAGGATCATTATGAATCTGAGCTGTGTAGCAAGACCCTGTACAAATAAATAAATTAAAATGGAAATATAAAGGCCAAAAAAAGTAATTTAAGTTGAAAAAAAAGAAACATAAGGGCCAGCTAGATAGCTCAGCAGACTAAAGTACCTGCTTAGGCAGGCACACAGACCAGGGGTTGATCCCTGGTGTGCAGTGCCTGCTTCACCCTTTGGACATGCTGAGAGGACCACTGAGGCTGGGTGTGGTGGTGCACACTTGACTGGCATGGCATGCAGTACTTCGGATCAAATCCTAGTCCCTGAGGTTGGCAGGCAGGGGCTTAAACTACTATGTGAGCTTCCCAGCCCTAACTTTCTATTCTTGTTTTTAAATTCTGTACCAATTATATTGTTTTCTGTTGCCCTGTTTTTGTCTGTCCTGTTATTTTTTTTTCTTTAAAATAAAAAGAGAAAAAAATTACGGGCGTGGTGGTACACGCCTGTAATCCCAGCACTCAGGCAGCTGAGACAGGAGGATCTGTGTGAGTTCGAGACCAGCCTGGGCTACAAAAGTGAGCTCAAGGCCAGCCTGAACTGCATAGTGAGACCCTGTCTCAAAAAGACAAAAATAAATAAATAAATAAATAAATAAATAAAATAAAAAATAAAATAAAAATGAAATAAGGAAATAAAAACAACAGTTAAAGCTAATAAACCAACAAAAGAGAAAAATGGAGGTACAAAATTATTTAATAATAAAACAGTGAAAGGAAGTAGGAGAAACAGAAAACAAATAGATAACTAAAAAAATAGATAACTCAAATATAGCAATAACCACACTAAATGTAAATGATCTAAGCATCTCAATTAAAACAGATGTTGAGGGCCAGGGATATAGCTCATCAGCATAAGTACCTGCCTGGCAAGTAAGCCCAAGGTCCCAAGTTCAATCCCCAGTACCAGAAGAAAAAAAATACAGACGCAAAAGTATATAAAAAGACACCATGCCACCTACAAGAAAACAGGCTTCAAACAGTACAAAAGGGAATGATGTCAGCAGAATGGCTGACTGACAGAAGAAAATGAGCTGGATTGTCTGAATCCACTGCATCCGAGCTGTGGAAAACAGTCAAAGGTTCCAGCAACCAAATGAGTGTGTAATCAAAAAAAAGTCACCCGGACTGGAGTTACCAGGACTGGGGAGATAGCTCAGGGGCATAAGCACCTGCCTGGCAAGGACAAGCCCAAGGTCCTGAGTTCGATCCCTGAGGGCCAGTCAAATAGCTCAGAGGATTAAAGCACCTGCAAGCAGGAGCAGGGTTTCGATCCCCAGGCCTACCATGCTGGCCCCAGCCCTTGGGGCACAATGAGCCAGCAAGTGTAGCACTCACCTGGAATCCCAACTCTTGAGAGGCTATAAACAAGCAGATCACAACAAGTCTGTATAGTAGTGAAACCCTGAACATCCAGTAGACCCTTCCTTAACATACAAAAAAAAAAAAAAGGAAGAAAGTTACTTAAGGGGATGTGGTATATAGCTTTGCAGAGGGCTTGCATAGCTTGGGCAAGGACCTGGGTTCTAGCCCTAGCACTACAGGAAAAAAATAAGGGTGGGAGTGATTTGATTTGTGGGAATTTTTACATAACATCCTACCTTGTACTGTGTCAGTCATGGTGGGTCTTGGAAGCTTCAACCCAGATCCCTCAAAACGGAGGGGGAAAAACAGTGTTCACAAGTTATTGTACACACGTTTTTTTTTTTTTTTTGTCTTTTTGAGACAGGGTCTCGCTATGCAGTTGAGGTTGGCCTTGAGCTCACTTTTGTAGCCCAGGCTGGTCTTGAACTCACAACGATCCTCCTGCCTCAGCCTCCCAGGTGCTGGGATTACAGGCGTGACCTTAAAATATTTTATATGTCTTTTTTTTTCTTTCAGTACAAAGGATTGAACTCAGGACCTTCTGCTTGCCAGGCAAGCGTTTATTCCACTGAACTCCTCGGCCCCCCTTGAAACATTTTAATGTCTATTCCAATTCACACAAATTCTCTCTTCAGATATTTGGTATGTCATTAAGGACTTCCAACTTTTTTTTTGTCTTTTTGTCTTTTTGAGATAGGATCTCACTATGCAGGTCAGGCTGGCCTTGAACTCACTTCTTCAGCCCAGGCTGGACTCAAACTCACACTGATCCTCCTGCCTCAGCCTCCCAAGTGCTGGGACTTGGAAGTTTTATCTTTTTCAGACCTATCATTTCTTTCTTTTTTTTTTTTTTTTGTTGTTGTTGTTTTTGGTGGGACCGGGGTTCAAACTCAGGACCTTGCACTTGCCCAGCTGGCATTTTTGCCTCGGAGCCATCTCTCCAGCTCTGTATGTAATGACTAAATTGACTTCAGAATTTGACCTCAAATTCATATGATCCTCCTCCCTCAGCCTTAGCTGTGGCCAGGGTTCTACCCATGCCTGGCTGTGTTAATTCTTCATACCTGCTCCTTGTTTCCAAAATGGGTAATGACCGTGAATATGTGATCTTCTCTAAGCTGTGATGAGAGCCATTGAACTCCTGGATCCTGTTTATGTCTTGTTTTCACTTAAATCAGCAGGATCTGGGTTCCTCAGTGATTGACTTTGTTCTTGCCTGTGTCAATGGACTGTCTGGAAACCTTGAGGGTGGCAAAACTGGGGCTAAGTGGCTCTGCCCCCATGGGTATTTTCAGAGCAAGGAGGAAGCCTGCAGGCAGACAAGGCTATGTGGGAATGGCCCCTCAGCTGCCACTGAGCAGCACTCCCCCATCCCAGATGCCATACATTTGTCTTCTCTGCCACTCCACAGCTGTTCCCAAAGGAACCTCATTTCTAAGAATGAAGAGTTCCACTCAGGGAACACTGAGGGAGGTTTAATGGTTGTACCATAATGGGCTTTGTGTTCCTTGCCATACTCAGTCAGAAGCTTTTCCATCTCCCTTTTCTCTGGACGGGCAGGAGGGGGCTGATGCAGTGGGAGGATAGGCTTCTAGGGACAAGGCATCTATACAGGTGCAGTATAGGCACAGAAACATTTTTCCTGTCTGGCTGGCCAATCTGCCTAGCGTGTGTACCATTTCCATAAAGGTTCTCAAAGGACACAATTATGAGTCTGAGAGGAGGTGTAGGAGCATCTTTATACCAGAACTGCCATGTCTTCCCACAGAGATGTCCTTACCATGGGAGCTGTGGGGCACATAGAAAGATCTGCAGTCAAATGCTCCTCCAGGGACCAACTCGTGTGACTAATGGGATATATAGTAGGACTTGACAAAGCCTGAGCCATTCCTGCCCCTTTGGACCTCAGTCTCCCCATTAGAAACCAGACATAAATCCCACATGGGACTCATGGAGACTGGGTCAGTACTTGTAAAAGGCTTCAGAAATCCTGGCATACAGTCAGTGTCAGAACAGTGGTTGGCACACAGCAGTTCTTCAAGGGCAACAGTTGGCACACAGCCAGCGCTCAGTAAGTATTAGCAGCAGCCACCACACATAACCCCTGGCAAGCAACAAGCACATACAACCTGGGCCTCAAACTAGTGTTTAGCAAGTGCATAAGGAAAAAAGTACACTGTGGCACAAGGACAAAACCAACTTTATATTTAGCAGAAAATACAAGGTCTCAATAAGAAAATACACTCTGTTTGGTGAACCCCCATCACCAGCCACTAAGAATACTCTGGGGCGAGGAAAGAAGGGCACACCATAAATAAGACTAGAAGGGAAACTTTGCTCTATGGGGCACAGGGCCTCTCCTTCCTGGGAGAGAACAGTGCAGCAGCACAGAACAGCAGCCACAAATCAAGGCTGTGAAGCCTAGTGGGGGCACTGAATACAGATGAGGGGCACGATGGATACAACAAGCAGGGCAGTAGAAAGGGCTTCCTTCTTCCCTGCAGCAGGTTCCCAGTCCCTTAGTTAACATTCATGAATTCAGGGCTGGTTGTGGAGCCACTGGTAGGGGAGGCTGAGACATTGGATGAGCCAGGCTGGGACTGGCGGCGCACCACATCCTGGCGTTGGTAAAAGAGGACGTAGGCTGACTTCGACTGCAGGGAGAGGATATGAGTCAGTGTGGACAGAAAGGGGAGTTAGTCAGAAGGCGAAAAGGGTAGGAAGATGTCACACCTGAATCTGATTCTCATTCACAGGTGAGACGCTGTTATCATCAAAGTAGTGCCATTGGCCACTGTCCTTATTACAGGCAAATGTTGTGTCTGAAAAGGAGGGGGAGCCAGCCTTACCCATGCACGTGTCTAGATCCACTCCCATGACCCCCATAATTTCTCCCTAGGGCCACATACCTAGTCACCCCCTGGGGACATCCTGGCAACCCCCAAATGCAGAACCCACCCTGGGCATGCCCCTGCCCACAGCCTGTCACATACAGTGGCCATCATGAACGCCCCCATAATGGTTGGAAACTGCAATGAGGTCATATTTGTATAATTCCGGAGCTGACTCATTTTGTGGCTTGATGACAAACTCAGAGAAGTCCAGGTCCCTGTGGATAGGGAGACTGTTAATACTGGGGTACACCCCACCCACCTCTTCCCAGCCTTCCCCCAGTCATTCAACCCCAGCCCCCCACCGGATGGGGAAGTGCACGAGGGTGTCCAGCTTCTCATGGGAAAGCTTGGAAAAGGAAAAGCGCTTCAAGTGGATGATGAGAATCTCAGGCAGCATCCATAGGTCTAGCTTCTTGGTGGCCAGCTGGTGCTGCTTACAAGAGGAACAGTACCTATGGATGGAGGCCAAGTTAGGCAAGGGGCAATGTCCACATACCCACTGCAGATCCCATCACTGCTAGTTCTCATGTGCTCCAAGGGCCCACAAAGATGCTCTTTTACTTTCTTTTTTTATATCATCTTGCTATGTAGCCCAGGTTGGTCCTGAACTCATGACCCTCCTGCCTCAGTTTCCTAAACGCTGGGATTACAGGCAGGTGCCACCATGCCCTGCTCTATTTTCATGTTGTTAGTGGTATGTACCTAAAGTCTGCCTGGTACTCCTGTCTGTTCTCTTCTTATTAAGATCTTTTCTTTACATGTTGAGTACTTAGGCAGTAGCTCTGAGGGGCACATTTGCTATGACAGTGGGTGATATAGCAGGAATAGGGCAAAATGAAAGCAGGTGTACTTAGCAATGTAATGGGCACCTGGGCAGGTGGTGCCATCCAACAAAACCCATCCTGGTCATGTCCTAGGCCCTTACCAGGGATTTTCTTTCTCCAGGGTCTCCACAGTGGTGAAGAGCTCGATGCACTCCTGAAGCTGCACTGGAGCCTTGTTCAGCACGTAGCCCACACATTCATGTTTCACATAACTCTGGGGGAGTGCCAACAGCATGGCCCATGTCAGAAGCAGTGAGGCAGGGGTTGGGGGTGGAAGCCACATGCCAAGAAAGTCAGACTCTGAAGCTAAGAACTTGAGGCCCCGGAGGTCTCAATGGGTACCTAGATACCAAGGTAGGCTGAGGGCCTGGCTTCTTGGCTATCTCCAGTTGGAGGAAGTGAAGGCACATGAAGGAGAGTGGTGCAAGCTATAAGTATCCCCTATCCCTGGGCTTCCACTTACCTCCGCCTCCACCTTATTATAGTAGCGCCTCTTCATCTCTGGTTCCCAGTCCATGGCAACGTATGGCTGTGCTGGGAACCAAAGGGAAGCGATCACAGTTCTTGTAACTGGGATATGCCACCTCCCACTTTCCCAACCCTGGTTCAGTGCCAGAGGACATACTGTCTACTTCTTCAGGAGAGGCTGTGTGGTCACTGGTCCCATTGGAATTCACAGTCTGCAGGGTGAACAGTTGCTTACGACGTTGTTTAGGGAGCCAATGAGATGTGTGAAAGCCACTGTGCATGAAAAAGGGGCATGTCTTGGTGGCCCCAGAGCTAGATCCAGACTGTTCCTGCTCCAATTCTTGAAAGTTGCCCCTGGTGGAGGGCCCAGGCATTTGGCCTTTCTGCTCCTCATAACTGCTGTCACCTCCTCCTAGGGTAGGAATGATTATCAGGAATAGGAAGGTGTGAACTCCAGAAGACTGAGGTGCCATTTGCCTATTGCCAACTGTGTGGATCACACCTATGCTTGGCCCCCCTACCCACTCACCCTAAGCCCCTCAACCCCATTCAGGCCATGGAACACATGGGCAGACCTTCATCCTTGTTGCCCCTCTCTCCTTCCTCTCCCTCACCTTTCTCTTCCCCATCGTCCTCCTCATCTGAGGCGGGTTTGGTCACGTAGCGTCTGCGATAGAGCAGAGGAAACTCCCAAGGCAGGGGCACAAGGACAGTGGATTTGACTTTGGTGAACACTCGGGAATCCACTGGTGAACCCACACACAAAAACAGTTCTTAATTGTGGGTTGGAGAGGCTGAAGAGGCTAGCAGTGGCCTAAGAACATGGGTGCTCATGCACCAGCCAGAAGTTTGGGTTTTTAGCCTAATAAGCCACTGGGGAACAGACACACAGTGAGCTGTGAAGTCCCCTCATGGAAACTTCAGAAGGGCAGACTAGAATATTAAATGAAGGACAGATTTAACTGGATAACATTATTGTTTGCCATGGTAAGGACTTTGAATTTTAAGTACAATGAAAATCTACCAGTAAAAATACAATCAAGTCTGAATATGAGGTAATTAAATGCAAGAATAAATCATCTGTTTTGCCTGATTCACCTCCAAATCGCCAGCACCCAAAGAGAGGCAGTAGCAAAGCCAGAGGTCTAGATAGAGTTCTTCAATGGCTATGCTAAACATGACCCATCTTTGAGATACTGCAGGGAAGATGCCAAGCAAGCAGCTGAACACCCAGGTCTGAATTCAGACCCCCCTCCCTCCAGGAAAAGAATACTTACGAAAGCTGGTACATAAGTATGTTATAGAGACCCTCCCAGGAGAGCTGGTCCTGGGGTACAGACACCAGGAGTGGGTACCCGAAAGGTATCAGACCATAGTTGGTGTTGTTGTAGTCTTGGATTGCTGTGCGCTCCCGCAGGTAAACAGGGATCACAATGTCATCTTTTGAGCCCTCAATGGGCTCAATCCGACCTGAGACCTCATATCTGTGGGAGGTAGACATCAGGTCACAACTGATGGGGGCATCCCCAAAAGCCTCCCTGACTCTGCCTTGGTTGCTCCATACACTCACTTTTTAGAGCATCTAAAGGTCACCAAAGGTTCTGTTCTTTTAAAATCTTAGAGGATTTGTACAGCACTTAATGAGCTGTTTCAGAAAGTACTTTGGTAGTACCAAGAGTGTTAGAGGGGTTGATAGAAATTTTTAGTGACAAGGAGATCTATAAGCCACACTGTGGAAAACTGCTTCATTTACTAACAATGTTTCTATTCACAAAGCACTTTCTGTTTAGGTTTTAGTTGCTCAAAGATTTACAAATTTTCTTAGGACTATTCAGGGGTAGAACAGTTACCTGGTATGCAAGGCCCTATGTTTCACACCCATTACAAAAAAGAGTGGGGGTGGGGGCAAGGGGGCCAGGTTCCTGAGGAACCATCATTCTCCCTTGGTCTCCTCACTTACACAAAGATATCATCACGATCCAAGATGGCACTCAAAGGATCTTCCAGTTGGTACAGCTTATAGAAGCGGTGACTAAAGACATCAGCCACTATCATCTGGGGATGGAATCAGCGGGCTCATCAGCCTGCAAGGTCTCCACCAGCCCTCCTATCTCCTTTTCCTGCAACCTCCCCAACGTGGTTTCCCTCTGCAGTCTCACCTTGTCTGCTGCAATACCAGTGTGTTTGGATAGAGCCATACACAGGTCTGAGATGTAACCTTTCTTGGGAACCACGACCCAGTGCTGAGAGATAAACAACATCCACAAAAGATCAAAAGGGCTCATGGTGAGTTAACATAGGAAACTCTGAGGTGTGGCAAAGTAACTACATTATATATCCCTCAGTCTGTCCTTGTCCTCTACTACCTGCTCTGTCTTGCAGTGCGGATCCATGGGGACAAAGAAGACTTCCAAGACCCTCTTGTAGTAGATGGGCAGTGGGATGCTGAGGTAGCAGAAGGGGTCGAAGGTCACAGACCTATTGCCACAATCAGGGCACACCAGTGTGGATTTCAAGAGGCCATGGAAAGTGTCCACGATCACAGAATCGTTACGGCGTTTGTGGTTCTGCCAGGCTTCCTGGGCCACCTCCTATTGACAGTGTGATAGTGGATGTTAAGACTTACGCAGGGCAAGGAAACCAGTTTGGGGGTGGCTTCTTATAGGGTTAAGGGTAAAAACTCTGTTAAAGCTCAGTGGCTGAGTTCCAGCTAGGGCTCTATGGAAACTATGCCCACCTTCAAAACTGGAGTTTATGGGGCAGGGGTCTGGCTGGGTGTGCAGACAGATATGGTACTGAAGCTAGAGCTAAGACTGAGGCTGAATGTGAGGTAAGGGTCAGGGAAAGCAGTGGGGTGGTGGGAACCTAAAAAGGTCAGAAGATGCCTGTGGCAGTGGCCTCACTGACTCTCATGGGACTTTCAGGATGGGGAGGCTTTCAGGAGCAGCGCACCTGATCTGGCCGCCCATGAGCATCACACAGCTTCACATATTCCTTCTTCTTCACCCTATTGAGGTCCTCGTGCAGCCCATCCAGGAGGAATGACAGCAACTCCTGAGAGTCATGCTGCTGATAGCCCAGAAACTGAGATGCAAAATGGCCAACCTTGTTCTGAGAAGACAAGCAGGGCCAGCCAAGTGAGGGAGCTAAGACAGGCAGGAAGGTAGGGCTAGGGAAACCCCAGGGAGTAAAGTCACACCTTCAATATATTGGGCACAATGGAGCGGTGGCAGCCAGACCATGCCTGCTTCACCAGGTCTGCATAAGCCTCAGCCAGTTCACCCCGCATGCCAAGTGGGTTGCAGAAGTTGAGCTCCTCCAGATAGCGGTTGTCAAGGAAGTACTCAGTAAGCTGTGGCACATTGCTGAGGCACTGTGGTCATACAGCCAGGTGAATAATGCAGAGGCGAGGGCAGGGAAGGTGACCCAAGTGAGGACAGAGAAAAGGGAGCAGAAGGGATGAGGAAGGGGAATGGGGGACAAGAAAGGGGCAGGAGAGTTGGGAACACTTGTTAGCACATCCATAAAAGGGGGAAACTGGCAGCATAGGAGGGAAAGGAAAGTGGAGAACAAACACAAGCAAAAAATATTGAATACTTCAGGAGCGACTGTGGGCATATCACTTCAGACCTGAGGGCCCTGAGCTTCCAACCTGATCTCCTGCCCTGCAGTCCCCCAGCCCCTCCAGTTGCCCCCAACCCCTAGCTCTTAAAGCCCACCCATGTGGCTGTGCATGACATAGCAGTAATGGCCCAACCTGCAGGGTAGAGTTCATGAAGCAGGTGTTGCCCAGATTGGCAAGGCCACAGATGCCTGGCTGGCCTTGGAAGTCCTCATTCTCGTCTGACATGTTGCTCCTGGGGTTGGATGAGAAACTCATCAGCTGAGAGCCCACACCACATGGGCACATAGTACTCCCAGGCTCAGTAAGTCTGCCTACTGTGGGATGTCCCTCGTCTGCACCAGACACCCCAAAGGCTCACATGACATGCAGCTGTGTGCTGGGCCAACTGCCATCTTTGTTTCGGGTCTCCATGATGACCAGCTGGGTTGGAGGATGAAAAGAAGGAAAGGTATTAACGGAGGGCCTTATGGGCACCCAACCCTCACCTCCTCCAACCTGAGCACCACCAGGTGAGTCCACCTGCCAAGCTACCTGCACAGTAAAGCCCTCCTCCTCTTACCTGCCCACTCTCAAGGGCAGCATCAAGCAGTGTGATGTGAGTGTTGCACAAACGATCCAAAGAGCCTTCTGAATTCTTGACCCAAAGGCGTGTGTCCTCTTGGGGATCCACCAGAAATTTCTCCCGTGCTGTGCGCAAGACTAGGTCTGTTGTGGGGGATGGAGCACATTCACGATCTTCTAAGACCCAGAAGGTCAACCCATCTTAACAATCTTGACTCCAACCCTTGGTCAATACCCACAGATCTCCAATACCTAGTCCGTGCCTCTTACGGCCATTCAATCTCCAATTGGCTGACCCATATTCATGAGGTGAGACCCCACCATCTTCTACCACATCATCCACCAGACATCCTACAGTGTTTCTGCTCAGCTTGCCCAGTACCTTCTTGGTCCTCTGCAGCCTGGTGGTACCTTCTCAGTCACAGACCAATCCCAAGCACCCTTAGTTTGCTGAGCTACAACCCATGACCAGGAATGCCAACTGGTTCTGGGATACTCAAGACTCACCCACAGAATCAGCGAGGCTGAACTCAGCAATGAGCACTGAGTCCAATTTATTATGCTGAACAAGCACCAGTTTAATAGGGTATACCTCCACCTTCAGGATGCTGCATAGCTCAATGACCTGCAAAGGAGAAAGGTGCAGACACAAGTGTACCCATCCAGCTGACCTGGGCATGTGTGGACACCTAAGTTTGGACCCATCGTAGGCCTTCAAGGCCTTCCTCCCACCTAATCTTCCAGAGATCTACCCCATAGTACTCTCTTTTCTCACTATACCTTGCGCTCAATGGGTGGCTGGCCATGCTCTAGGCCATAGCAGCTGACCAGGTAATGCCAAGCAGCTGCTGGGAGCAGCACATAATCCTCGCCTTCTATCAGTCCTTCCTTGAGGCAGTACTTTATCTGATCTGTGGGAGAGTGGGGATGAGGGAACAGAAGGCAAATCAAGGAAGAAAAGTGATGAAAAGCTTGGTCATCCTACCAATGACCTAGCATAAATAAAGGTCTTATGGCTATCTGTGGGTTACAGGGGACAGGAATGCCAGGATTAGGTTGATGAGAAGCAAGAACCTGGTACCTTCAAAGAGTTCAGCATTGTTGATGCAGCCAGGAAAAGTGCTGGTGTCCTGGTTCCCTCCCTGCACGTACACCTCCCACTGTTTATACCAGCGTTGCTCCACAAGGAACCTGGGACCCAGACAGGCAATAAAAGTGTCACATGGTTATCTGGGGGTCAGATGCACAACTCTGCATGGCTAGCAGACTAAAACTAGTGATCTATTGTAATTCAAGATGAAGTTTCAGAAGAATATGAAAGTAAACAAAAGGCAAACATGAAGGCACATTCTGTAACCTTAACAGTCAAGTGGCTGAAGAAGAATCAGGAATTTGAGGTCAGCCTGGGCTACATAGCAAGTTAACAGTAGTCTGTGCTACATACTTGAGTCTCTGTCTCAAAACAAAAAATAAAGCCGGGCGTGGTGGCTCACGCATGTAATCCCAGCACTCGGGAGGCTGAGGCAGGAGGATTGGTGTGAGTTCGAGACCAGCCTGGGCTACAAAAGTGAGC
>PVJA010021943.1:0-34903 GCA_004027025.1 Myocastor coypus
AAAAAAAAAAAAAAACAAAAACAACAGCTCTGCACTAAGCAATACTGACACTCAGCTGTTAGTCGGTGCTTGTCTCTGTCAGGCCATCCTCGCCCCTTCACTTTCTCTCCTTTGTCTTCTGTTGACAGCATTGCCTAGAGCTGACTCTTACAAATGGCCTATAGTTACCCTCATGATCCTCATCCTGCAGTCCCCACCCCATGCCACAAGACCTTTCCAGTTACTGGCACAGCTTCCCTCTTCCCTTCCCCACTGCAGAAATTCTTGAACGAGTTCACAGAGACTTCACTTTTCCCACGTACTACTTATTGCTTAGCTTAGCAAGTGTGATCCGACTCAAAAGTCCCTATAGTCCTTTTGCTAAATCTGGGATTTTCTCCTTGACTTAATTTCAGTGTTGTCTCTGCCTGCATCGAGGGGCGTGACTTCCTGCTCAGAGCTCTGTCCTTCTGGACACCAGTTGGGTCTCACCTGCCCAGCCACCCTTTCTTAGTCACTGTCCTGCTGTCCCCTCCATGCTGGGTGACCTCTTTCCTCCTTTACCCCATTCTGGGGCTAAGAAAATCTTGCATGGGTGAAGGCTTTTGTTAATTTTCTTGGGCTGCCATAGCAAATTGCGACAAATTAGGTGGCTTAAAATAACAGAAATTCATTCTTTCATTGCCGTGAATGCAGAGAACCAGATTCAATGTGTCCTTAGGCTCTGATCGTCCTGGACACTCTGAGGAAGAGTGAGTTCTGGGCCTCTGTCATGGGTGCTGGCAGCTCCAGCAATCCCTGGGATACAGACGCCTCAGTGTCCTCTGCTTACACCTCTGCACACTTGCCCCTGCATCTCAGCACCTTCATCTTTAAAGAGCAATCATCAGACTTTTGTCCAGTCCTAAGCCCGGGAATATCTCATCTCAAGCCCTTAATTAGATCTGCAAAGCCCACTTCTCGACATCTACAGAGACAAGGGTTAGGTGCCAGGTATAGCTCAGGGGACCTGCTCAGTCCACTTTCCTCAGGATCTGTGGCATCACCAGCTTCTCTTCTGGCTCTCCATCCCTGCCATGCATCTCCACCACCTCCACTAAGAGCACAGAAGAGCCCCACGCACTCGTGCCAAGCTGGCTCTCCGCATCTGTCTCCTGAGCTGAGTTGCTCTTGGTTTCCGTCCCAAGGCTGGCGCCATCTGTCCGCTCTTCCAGCTGGAGCAGGAGACGCCTCCTGGATTCCTCTTTCTTGCCTCCCACCGGCAACCAGGCAGCATGCTCTGCGAACCCATGTGGGAACCTTACCCCAGCCCCTCCATTCCCATCGCCTCCTGCTGGGAGCAGCTCTCAGGACTTGTTTTCAATCACTCACTGCCCATAGCTTTTTCGCGCACTTGTTTCCTCTCTTCTGGTCACATCCAGCTGGGTCCTCTGGGGCAGCAGCCCGCTCCCAGACCCCACGTGCAAAGTGTGAGTTCCACGTGGACAAGGTGAGCAGAATGTGAAAAGCCTGTCGTGAGTTCTGTTGGTGTTTGCTGCAGATGGATTTGTTCCAACCTTAGGGAAGAGCCTAAGCTGTGAGCTGTAGGATGCCAAGGGTGCACAGGGGCAAGGAACTTGCGCTTGCCTTTTTTCTTTAAGTTTATTGGTACAATTTAGAGTTATATAATAGTCATTTTAATCATAGGGAATTTGTGCCTGTACATGGCTTCTTCTCTTTCTCCTCCTCCTTCCTCTTCTCCCGCACCTTCCCCCTCCTCCCCCTCCTCCCTCCTTTTCCTTCCCCCTCCTCCCCCTCTTCCCTCCCTTTCCCTTTCCCCTTCCTCCCCCCTCCTCCTCCTGCATGGTGGGGATGGTTTTCTTGAGAAAGGATCTTACTGTATAGTTCAGGCTGCCCCTGAACTCACTGTGTAGCCCAGGCTGGTCTTAAAGTTGAGGCAATCCTCCTGCCTCAGCCTCCCAAGTACTGGGACCACAGACATATGCCTTCCTGCCTAGCTGGCACATGGTATATATTGATTCCTTTTTTCCTCCAATCTCCTCCCCTCCCTTCAACTCCTCTTCCTCTCCTTATTTATTTATTTATTTAGTATTTTACAGAGGGATCTACATGATGTTCAGGGTCTCACTACTAGATCAGACTCCTGGAGATCTGACTGTTTATAGTCTCCCAAGAGCTGGGATTACAGGTGCATGACACCATATCCAGTCTTAATGGCCATGTCAGCATGCCTCGGGAGTGATGCCAGAGGCAGGTCTCGGAATAGAATCCCCAGCCCCTATGTCTGCTTGCAAGTGATTTATTTTATTTGTTTGTTTATTTATTTATTATGCATTTTGTGGTATTAGGGATTGAACCCAGAACCCCGCACTTGCCAGGCAAGCATTTATTCTACTGAACTATCTCCCTGGCCCTGCAGGTGCTTTAATCCATTGAGCTATTTGGCTGATGTTTCCTCTCCTTATTTACAAACCTTTGTTTCTATTCTATTCTATTCTATTCCTTCTATTTTTTGTTTTCCCTTCCTTCTTCTCTCCCCTGGTCACCTTTCTTTTGCAGTTTTTCTTCCTTTTCCCCAGTACGTGTCATCCACCTACATCCTTACTTACACTTCAAGTTTCTCACAACAGAGAAACAATGCAATATTTACACATGTGTAAGTGATTTATTTCACTTAAGAGTACAGTTTCAAAATACATCAATTTAGCTAGAAATATCTCAAGTTTATCCTCTTTTCTGGCTGAGTAGTATTCCATTGGATTAGAAAAACTACATCCTTTTTATGCATTCCTCAGTTGATAAACTAATGGGTTTAGTTTAGATATTATAAGCTGTGCTGCTCAAAACTCGAGTGCATATGTACGGCTGTGGTGTGATGCTTTTAATTCCTCAGGAGAGATTCCTAAGAGGAGAATAGCTGGATCAATTGGGACCTCTAGTCCTAGTTTTTTGGAAACTCTCCACACAGATTTCCATTGTGGTTGCATCAGGCTGCACTCCAGCCAACAGTGACAGTGAAGAAGGGTTCCTTTCCCCACAACCACACCAGCATTTCTTGATGAGAGCCATTCTTTCTTCGATGAGATGGAATCTCACTTTCATATTTCAGTGTTTAAGTTTGGGGACAGTCTGATTTTTCAGTTCTTTATATGTTCTAAATATAAGTCCCTTTTCTGAAGAACAACTGGTTAATTTTCCCACTCTGTGGGTTGTCCTTTTACTCTGTTGGTGATTTCTTTGGTAGTACAAAAGATTTTTTAATTGGATGAGATCCCAGTTGTTGGCTTTTTGTGTGAGTGCCTGTGTGATTGGGCTTTTGTTTGTAAAGTCTGTACCTACAGCAAAGTCTTCAAGAGTTCTCCCTATTCGATCTTCCAGAAGATTTAATGTTTAGATCTTTGGTCCATTTCAATTTTAACCTGGTGCATTGTGCTACACGTGGGCCTTGCTTGAGGCTTCATCATGTAGGTGGCCACTTTTCCCAGCACCATTTGTTAAGAGACTACCTTTTCTCCACTGAACTATCTAGACTATTCTTCCTCTTTATCAAAGATGAGGTGATTGAGTGAAGTTGTTTCTGTGCTTCTAATATATTGAGTTCATCCTTGAATCTGTTTTTTTGTTTTGCCAGTACCATACTGTTTTAACCATAGTAGCTTTGTTATATATTTTCCATTCAGGGATTGTGGCACCTCTTGTCTAGGTCTCTTCAGGTTCCAGATGAGCTTTAGGGATGTTTTCTGTAGCTCTGTAAGGTGTGCTAATGATGTGTTCATTCAGATTGTATTAAATCTGTATGCAGTTTGGGGAGTGTGGCCATTTTCACTTTGTTGGTCCTTCCCACCAGTGAGCAAGGAGTAGCTTTCCATCTTCTGATATCGTCTTTGAACTTCTCAGAGTACTGTAATTTTCAATGTATGGATCTTCTACTTCCTTTGTTAGATTGATTCCTGAGTATTCCATTTTTTTTTTTGATGCTATTTTGAAAGGTGTTAGTTCCATAATTTGTTTCCCAGTGCATTTTTCATTTGTGTAGAGGAAGGCTGTTGATTTGGGGGTGTCAACTTTCTATCCAGTTATGCTCCTGTGTTTGGTGGCTAAATCTAAAAGTCTCTTGATGGAGTGTTTGGGATTTCCTACATGGAGTATCATGTCATCTGTGAGCCATGATAGTACAGCTTACTCCTTTCCTATCATTATTTCTTTCATTTTCTTCACTTATCTAATTACTCTGGTTAAAGTTCCTAGAACTATGATGACTAAGAGAGCACTTTCTTTTTCAAAATTTCTGCAGGCTTTTGATTTCAACTTTCAGCAAGCTTACAAAGCAAGTGCCTGGCCCTTGACCCATCCTCTGGCCACGTCAGCATTGTTCTCTGAGTATTTTCGAATACCCAAATAGAAATCCCAATGGTGACTGTTGAGGCCTTGTGTGACATCTAGACACGGCCATGACACCAGGCAGGTCAGCTGCAGTGATATTCAGACCCAGCAGAGCTTTCCCAGAGGGGAGGGCCCAGAGGGGAGCTCACAGCATTGGGGAGCAAGAAAGTGCGGGGTGGTACTGGAGCCCTCTCTGCTAAATGTGGCATGGTGGGTCATGGAAATGAGTTCCTCAGACCCCCAGAGCCAGCAGCAGCACCCCAACCCTGCTAGTTTTCCTTCTCCGTACCTGGCATCCTTCTTGCTCAGCAGGTATCCCCGAGAACCACCTCCAGAGTGCATTTCCTCACCAGCACTGTGACTTAGCTCATAGGTGTCTCCCCAGGAGCAATGTGTTTGGAGGGCACCTGGTGAGAAGTGGGTCACTTGAGGGTGCGACTGGGAGGAAGGGTACACTCTTGTCCTCAGTCTGTCTTACTCTGATAGGGCCTGGGCTGACCAAATTCAGGTGCTGGTGGGCTCCCTAAAGGAAGGCATGCGGCGCTGAAGGGACACCTGGTCTCTGTGAGGGAGGAGCTCGGAAGCAGCAGCAGCCTTGCCTCAGCCTGTAGGTCAATGATGGAGAACATTCTAGAACTTTCAATGCTATAAACAGCTTGCCATGCTGCCCATGCCGTACATTCACCACCAGCACTGCTGGCTGTGCCCACTGGCCTTGTCTATTTGTGCTCTCTGAAGGAACCCTCCTCAGACCACACTAGACAGAGCTCTCACTCTATGGCCTGTGGGCCTGGGAGTCTACTTTACCCTGGTGTCTTTAGTGGTGGGTTCTGCCCACCTGAATTCCCAGTTTTCTTTCCCTCCTTTCAGTGGAAGCCACACATTAAAATGATAACTATCAAAATAAGAAATACAATCAAGATTTGTAAGGGTGTGAGAACATAAATTAATACAACAATGCTGTGGTGAAATCCAAAAACAGAGACTAACAGAAGCAGGGAGGATCAGCATCCTCACGCTTGGGGTCCTGGTACCGCACCGTGTGCATGACCCTGTGGGCTCCTGCATGCTTTCTCTGTGGCAGGCAGCCTTCTGGGTGGCCCAGGCCATGGCTTTGTTCAGGTCTCCACCCAACCTTCAAGGCAGGTGTGACCTCTCTTTCATAAATGACAGGGTTGGTCATAAAGAAGTTGGAGGTGTCCCCAAAGGGTGCAGAGCCAGTATGTTTGAAATCCTGGCCTCAGCGCAGGCCGCCTGAGCCTCAAGACTGCAGAGAACCCGTACCATTGCATAGACACATGTGCAAGCTCAGCAAACTCTGCCAAGCAACAAGACCTTGGGCGTCCTCAGCGCGGTGTTCCAAGACCGCAGGAATGCCCCCAGAGAGTCTGGCAGCGGGAACAGTCCTTCTTGTTACTCTGTTTTGGTTGCTGCTGCTCTCTCTCTTTCTCCGGGGCCAGGGCTCCTGTCTGCGTGGTACTCTGTGAGGCACACCCTCCCCCGGGGGTCTTTCCTGCTAGGAGCAGAGCTGCGTTCTTAGTGAGAAGGGAAGGCCAGAGACAGAAAAAGGGCCCAAGGCTGCGTTCTGCTTTGGAAGTTGTTATTTTACCATTTTCTTAGCAGATGGAATTATTTTTCTTTTCTTTTTTTCTTTTTTCTTTTATTTTTTCAGGTGGGAAAATAAAAATAAGTTGCAGGTTCAAGGTCACAAAATTAGGAGCTGTAGCCTGGGCTTTGAATGCATGCAGTTCTATCTGTAAAGCTCATTTTTTTTCCTCTGCTGTGCTGTGCTGTCCCAGATTGGATAATGCCATTAATTTTGACGGAAATGGGAGCGGTGGCTTGATTTTATCAGGTCTCTGCCAAGATCTTCGGCCTTCCCTCCGAGCTTTCCATCACCTCCATCAGCCAGGTGACACACTCACCCATGCAACCACCAAGCTGTGCTTGGAGACGCAGAGAGAGTTTTGAAACTAGAAGACCTTTGCAATTGGTTCCTGGGAACTCCATGTAAAGGGGGGGGGGCAGTGGAAGGCAGGTACTTCTGCACCCCGGTGCAGTCTTCCTTCTGCTGCAGGCCAGCTCACTTGATGCTGCTCTGTGAAAACTCCTCCCCTCAAGGGAGTGGCCAGAGGTACCCCAAATCATCCTAGATCTGCAGAACCTCCTCCCCAGCCAGTCACAGGCACTGCCAACAGGACACTGACTTCTAAAGCTTCCAGCAGTAAGTAGGTGTCCACTGAATGAACTGAATGAGCAAAACCATTGGGGGGAATGGGCAGACCTGTGGAGATCAGAGGGCATCAGATCCAGGTCTTGTTTAAAAGAGAGAGAGAAAATTAAAAGAAATGATACAGAATTTCGCTAAACAAAATAATAGGAATTTAACAATGGTTATTATATTTGGATATCCTTGTCTTTACCTTACTAGATATAAGCATGCAAAATTGGTCAAAAAATTAAAAAGAAAGAGGAAAAAAAATTGAAGTTGTAAGTGCTCCTTTCCACAGATCAGCAGGCACCAGCAGGGCGGGTGTGCAAGCTACCGGTCTCTGTGTGTATTTTCTCTCTCCGTTCTTTCTCCTCTCCCTCATGCCAGGTATTCCTTCTCTTTGAGAAGTTCCTTCCCCCCTCACAGCATCCATGGCACCTTGCAGTTCCTGACAAGCCCCCAGGTCTCAAAGGAAGACAAACATGTGAGCAGCCATGAGGAGCACCATGGCCCTGCAGCCAGAGGAAGCGCCCCCACCTCTTTACTCCATAGTGCTGGGGCAAAAGTGAGAAGGGAGGGGCGTGACAGTTTCCCATGCATGGGCACAGAGGCAGACACCTTGTGACTAGGGGCAGGGGCTCGAGCCCAGGCCGCCCATGTTCAAATCTCGCTGCCTACTGGGTCCGTGCTGGCTGCTGCGGAGTCCCTGTCTGCACAGTCCTCTGTGTTTGCTTCCTGTCCTATGGCCCTCAGATGGTCACAGCTGCAGAATGTCTTCGGCAGCTAACCAAATGGCCTGGGGTGCAAGTAACTGAGCTGTACACGCCCCGCTGAACCTAGCCCACTTACCTACCTACTACGTTTAGGCTGCCACGTCTTCCTCCTGATGCTGGCCCTGTGAGCCTCACTGCTGCAGGGTGTACGTGGCCACCAGGCTGGCCGGTGGCACAGGCCCTCTCTCCCTGCCGGCCCTGGATCCCAGGCAGGATCTGCGATGCCTGCCTCCATGTCTAGTCCACTTGGAGCTCTTCAGAGGGAGGAGGTCCAGCCCTTGCTCCTGGCTAGTAAACCACGGTGGCCTGCTCCTGTGCTCACCCTGCCCTAAAAGCCCAGGGATGTGAAGACTGGGCCAAAAGAGCCAGTGTATCAGGTGCTGGCAGCTGGAAGACCTTGGAGAAGCTCCTTACATGAGCTCGTCATGTGCCATCCGTGCACCCAGGCATCCGGCGGAGACCACATGGAGTGGACGCTAACTGGACAGGGAGCTCCTGCCGGCTCTGGGGGTTCTGGGGTAAGAGTGGGGCAGATCTGGGAGCACCCCAAGTACTCTGTACAGGGAGGAAGTGCAGACGGGCTGATAGGCAGAGGGACAGCAAGAAGCAGGGGCATTCCAGACTGAACTACATGGTTAACTGTTGACATTTTTGCAATATTTAAATTTCACTTAAAGGGTTCCAAAGGAGAGGACAGGCAGACAGAGCGATGAGCAGAGAGTCAAGGGCCCCTGGATCCAGCTCTCCCCACCTTTAATAAGTGGAAAGAATGGCAAGCACCCCCTGGCAGAACCCCTGCTGCAGATGGTTCTGAACAAGCTGGCTTTTTGTTCCTTTGAACACTTCTGCAACACCAAGTATGGAGAATCTGGCTTTTAAAGATGTGAACATTTCTGAAAGTGCAACTCAGCAGACCAGCCATATGAACTTATTTGTTAATGGCTGGACAGAACTATTTCTGTGGATACTTTGAGCAAGCTTTTGGAAAACCACCTTTCAAGCTGAACACCATTCTGACCCCAGGGGTTGGGCTGTTGCCAAGGTGGCCAGAGAGGCTGCCACCTCTGTCCTGCGTGTGGCACCTCTAGGGTCTGCCACACCTCCAGAGACCACACTCCCACCTGGCTGGTTCCTCAGGTTCTGCCCTAGGAGGTTGCTGTGGATATATAGCCCGGCTCCAGTCAGCTGCTCAGCCAGGTAGGCAGAGGCTTTAAAAGTCTTTGCCAAATGCATTTTAATCCATCTGATGTGGCTGAGCTCTTGTCACAATGGGCCAAAGACACGACCACTGCCAGCTGCCCCAGAGGACAGAGGCAGGCTTGCTCATGGCAGTCAAAGGCAGGGTGGGTATGAATGGGCTCACACTGGCTGCAGGTATTCCCTGAGCTTGCCCTTCCCTGATGCCCTACTTGAGAGTATTGGCAGCAGGTAACTTGGCTCACTGTGTCCTGGTTGTCATCATCTCTGTGACCTGCTTGTAGGACCAGAGCCTGGAACAGAAAAGCAGCAGTGCTTATGGTTCATGCAGCCCCTGGCTCTGCTGTTGAGCTCCTTCTTCCCTGGGTGCTGCTCCTGGGGGTGCCTGACCTTCCCATGGTGCTAGACTGAGGCTGCTTTGCTGCTGTAACAAAGTGCCACGCACTGGATGCTTCGTCACTGTTGAACTTCAGGGCTCTGGAGACCAGAAAGTCCACAGTCAAGGTGCTTAGAGGTGCAATTCCAAACGATGGCCCTTGCTGGGCTTTCCATGGCCCACGGCCTCCTGCACTGTCCTTGCAGGTAGGGGGAGGCAGGTCCCACCCTCTGGCTCTGCACATACAAATCCACTAGTGCCATCACCAGGGCTATGCCTTCCTTCATCTGAGCTTAGTTACTTCCCAAGGATGTCTCTCTCCAACACCATGGCTAAGGGGTCCAGGGGCCAACATGTGAGTGTGGGGTGCAGTTCAGACCACAGCAAAGATCACCTTGTCCTTGTCCTTCAAAGCTTTGTCCAGAGGCCATGCCCTCCAAAAGGTCTTCAGAGCCCTGCACAGGAGCTGAGCTATCTTGGTTGCTTATTATTGCTGTGACAAAAATGCCCGACATCCTAGTTAGAGGAGGAGAGTTTACTTCAGCCCAGTCTATAGAGCTGTCAAGTCATAGTCTGCTGGCTCCCAGGCTCGGCATCTTGGCAGAGGAGACCACAGACTGAGAGACCACGGACTGAGAGTCCACAGCATGACAGGCAGAGGCAGCAAGCAGCGAGGCCTTTACACTCCATCTGGGACACTGTCTTCAGGTGGTGACCTCATACCCAGCATAGGACAGACACCCTAGAACCAGCCACCCAGGGGACACGTAGACACGGCCCTAACAAGCTCCTCTTCTGCAAGTTCCTCTGTTCACCGCACACAGACAACTGGCCCACTGTGGCCATTCATCTGCTGTCCTTGTGAGAATGCAGCCGACCAGGGGCCGTAGCTCATCCTTGCCTCTCTTTGGTGTACCCCGTCTGCGGTGAACACTCAGGAGACAGTCTAACAGAAGCAGGAGATAGGCGACTACTTCCCAAAGGAATGCATAACACACAGCTTCTGTCCACTCCTTACACGGCTGTGTCCATATGTGCTCCAGATGCCCCAGCTTCACAGGCCCTGCTGGCCATCCAGCTCCTAATGAGGGAAGGAAGGAAGTGTTGTATCTGTCCAGTGGGACTCTGGCTTTTCAGCTACTGTGTCCAGTTATTGTTTGATCATTGTAAAAACCCAGTGCTTTAAGTCCAGGTGTGCCTTTGAGTTGAGGAATACCCCTCCAGGTGGGCATCTCCAGGAGCCCCTGCAGTGGGGCAGGGCAGGAAAGCCCATTTACTTATCGGCCCCCTGCAGTCAGCAATCTGTGTTCCTCCGTGCTTTTTGCAAACCATATTCCATCTGCAGAGGATGGGAGCTCTTCCGACATATGAGGCAAGCGCACGTGCTGATGGGTGTGAGAAGCCCAGGGACAGGGCTCAGGGTCAGGAGCTTCTTGGGAGCTACTGGCTGGGTGAGTGACTGAGCATTTCTGCCTGTGTTTCTTTTTTCAGAAGAATCTTGAATATTTCCCTTTCCCAAGCACACCAAGGATCTGCTAAAAGCGCTGAATATCACAGCTGCCTTTCCCTGAGTGGGCGGGGGGTCAGACAGGCTCCAAGCCCTGTGTCTTAGGCTGGCAGTTGTGGCTGGTGTGGACACCTGTGTGTGTACAACTGTGGTTAACGTGTGGGCCTACGTGCCCTGTGAGGGCCTGCTTCCTCCTCTTCCTCCTCCTCCTCAAGCTGGGCTCTGCCCTGAGCCTGAAGCCTGCTCATGTCTAGATTTCTCCACACCTGCCCTCTCTGCACCCTTTGGACACCACAAGGTTCAGAGCATGCAGGCAATAGTTGAGCTCCTGGAACCCACAAATTAAGCCACACCCCATCACGGCACTCCAACCCCCACCCTGGAGGGCCTGGCCATCCCCCTGCCCCTATGGAATTAGGGTAGCAATGCTTAGTTTTTCTCTGGGTGGGTCTCTGACCCTGACTTGCTCCTGCCACCCTACCGCGCGCGCGCGTGTGTGTGTGTGTGTGTGTGTGTACATGTGTGTCTTGCATGCTCTCCACAGGCTGTGGCAGCGGTTCAACTCTGGTTCACATCACCAGGGACCTCCCATGAAAGGCTGTAAGACTGGACCCCAGCCACACCAAGTGAGTCAGATCTCCAGGGAGGAGGGCAGTTGATCGCTGTTTTCCCTGCCAGTGCCACACAAAATACGGGCTGTGAGGATCCTGTGGAATTCTGTTAGAAATGCAAATTCTTGGAGCCCAGCCCACATCTACTGACTCAGAATCAGGGTGGTGGGGGAGAACGTGGGGGCCGTGGCCCCGGGCTGGACTTGCAGGTGCCCCATCCAGCTGTGTTCCACTTTACTTTGCTACTAAAGTCTGACCAGGAGCAGGGAGCAGATTTCTGGAGCTGGCTCTCTTCTCCCACCGGCCTTGGGGCTGGCTGTGCTAACAGAGTCCGCTACTGTGCATGTGTTTAAGTTTAATCACACCGCATGGCATTGGTCAGTGTGCACCTACTGGACCTTTCTCTAAAATCAGCTGCATGTGAAGTCATGTGCCTTCAGCACCCCTTTGGGCTCCCGCTTTTTAGGGAAGGGAGTGGGATGGACTTGCTCCCACTCGGACATGGAAAGATAAAGGCAGCATTAGAGGTGCCCACAAGGACATCGATTCCTCAGCTTGCTCCCGGGCAGGCAACCTGACTTGGCAGGTCTCAGCGGGCCTCTCCAGGGGAGGCCCCCAGGAGCGGGCTCGGGGGAGGGAGAGTTAATTTCAGATGGTTGCAGCAGGGCATGTGGAGGCGGCCTTTGCCATCCCCCATGGAGCAGAGCGACGCTCCCTCCCGAGGATTTGCTGGCTTGCTCCCTCCCAGGAGGCCTCTGCCCATTGCTTGGCCAACAGCATTTATGTTTGGTAAGGAGCTGGAATCTGCCTCGGGGTCAGTGTGTGCTGACCACAGATGCCCACGAATCCCAGCTCCATGGTCCCACAGAGGAGCCACAGGCTGATGGTACTCCATGCAGCCCAGCCATGTAAATGGAGCCTTCCCCATTCTGTTCAGATGGCCCAAGTGGGTCTCCATCGCTTGGGGAAAGGCTCAAAGCAGCACCCACTGTCCAGGGATTTAAGCTTGTTCTTTAGCTTTCATAATGCATACATTCATTTTGAGGGTACTGCCCCTGTTCCCTGGCAAGTTGGACCCAGCGTGATAAAGACGAGGTCTGTTCTGTGAGCTTATGGGGTGGTGGCGTGGGAGGGCTGGTGTTCATCTAGGGTCCCAGGGCCCCGTGGTAGCATTGCAGACCGGCTGCTCTGGGCAGCATATGGACCCCTTCCACTCTGTGTATCTGGAACCACTTCCTCCTGGCACAGTTTCCCTTCTATAGGGTCACTGTGGAGGCAGTACAGGGAGTCTGTGCTTCCACTCTCACTTCCACTTATTAATGCTTCCCGGTGGCGCGGTCCATTTGTCACAGGAATGCACAGCACTCACCAGGATTACTAAATAAAGGCCACATTCTGTGTGGGCCTGGCCCACACTTCCTGTCGCTGCTGCAGGACCCAGGGTGCCAGTTACGCCCGCAGCTCCTCCAACTCCTGCTCTGGATGACTGATAGAGCGGGGAGCTCTGCACGACTGCCATCATAGACTGTCCCTCAGTCGGCATTTGTCTGATCTTTTTCCCACAGAAAGACGGGTTATGGGTTTGGGGAAGACAGAGGTAGAGGAACTTTGTGTCGAAGACACACACCATTGGTGTGGCCATCCCAGTGCATGTTGACCTTGGCGCCCTCCCTCTTCCCACACAGCTGGCTGGGCAGAAGTCGCTCGGGTTGCACCACACCTCCAGGTGGAGAGCCCACAGCATCACTGCCCCCATCCCCACAGCAGATCTGTCCCTGTCCTCTCTAATTTATTCATTCAGTAGAGCAGTAGACAAGGGATTCTTGTGTGTACCTTGGGTTGTGATTGAGTATCACTGTGTAGAACTGGCTCGAATTCTTCCAGCTATGGCACCCATCCATGCACCTCAGCTGGTGGCTCTTTCTGTCAAATGAACCCTCAGGGCTGTGGCTGGGGTTTTAGCTCTGTTTTTGGTGCTGTCTGGTTCCTGGGTTCCTGGGAGAGTGCATGTGGTAGCCTGAGGTCCTGGTGTCCAAGTGCTGCTGCTAGGCTGCATGCTGGGCCCCTGCCGACAAGACCCTTGTAGCTCTGTCTGGCCTTATCCCTGGTCTCCTGGCTGTCACCCATCCATCCATGCCCACGGCCACCTGGGGCTTAGTGCTGCCTGTGCATGGGCTTGAGCTGGAGGCTGCTGTGTGGGGCAGCTGCGGCATCTACCACTGTAGTTTTCTTCCACCCTTCCTGGAGCTCCTTGAAGGAGAAGCACGTGTGTGTCTTCTTGCCTCCCATGCAGCCCTCACCCCACTCTTCTCTCTCTGCCTGCTGTCCTGAAAAAGGTCTGCAAAGAGCTGCATGGAGCTGCGTCCGGCATAGCCACCTGCATCCCTGCTGCCTGCTTTACCTGCAGTGCCTCTCAGCATCACTGGGGGCTCCTGTTCTTTAGCCCAAAGGAAACAATCCCCCGATATCTGCAACCTCTCTGGGGCCTTCATAGTCTTCCTTTCTGCCCTGTCCTCCTCTGCCCAGCCCAGAGCTCCCAGAGCCCCCAGGTGTGGACCAACTCTATGCTTCCTGTCCTCCTGGCTGTTGGCACCAGCCCCAGCCCAGTCTGATGGCTGCTCGTTGGGCGTGATTTTCTTCTGGAAACTCGTTAAGAAGCTGAACTTTTGGCTTGGGTGCTTTGACTTCAGGGCAGGGATGTTGTGAGAGGACACAGGGGTCTGAGCAGCAGGAAACCAGGTGGGGTAGGGGCAGCCTGCAGCCTCTGGGGGCCTTGGCAGTGGGACCTGAGGCAGCCCTCAGGAACCTGGGCTCACCTGCCTGACTATGAGGCTGGGTGAGTCATGGGGAGGCAGGGGCAGGCGAAAAGCCAGACAGAGCTTCGTGCCTGCAGTGCCCAGGGGGGAGGATGGGACATTGATTCGAAGCCTCTCAGGGTTTCCCAGGGGAGGAACAGCTGAGACCGGGTGGGTCACCGAGGCTAGCTAACTGAAGGGCCTCTGTAGGGTCTGGGCAGAGAGGCCTCTGTGGTTGTCTCTATTCAGCACTGTGTGAGCTGAGTGCCCAATGGCCTAGAGCCTGAGTGCCCCGATGGGGCAGCCTGGGGTAGGCTGAGTAGCTGCTCAGGATGGGAGGGCACAGCCACCAGAGTCCAAAGGCACACCAAGGCAGCACTTCATAAACAAAGTGGAGACACACCTGATCATTCTCCTGGGGTAGCTGGGGCTTTTATTTGCAAGAGTCTGCAAATGTCTTTTTTTTTTAGTTTGAGTTTTAAGTTAGGATTTTTACTTTTTAAAATAAGTTTTGCTGAATCTAGCATGAGAACTGCTAAGTGTGAGCAGACAGCAGGAAGCAGAATGGTGGACGCAGACAGGTGAACTCACCCTGAAGAAGGGTGGGAGTTGCTCTGGATGAGCCCTGCCGCACCTGCGTGCAGACGGAGCTGTGCCTGCGTGAGTGGGGCCGCACATGCTTGCAGACAGGGCTGCACCTGTGCGAGCTGGGCTGCACATGCATGCAGACGTTGCATCCGGAGGGAGCGCTGGAGATTCTCAGAGCCAGTGGGCAACCCAGAGAAAAGTCTGTCCTGCCACACAGACGACCTTTGGCATAACATAGCGATGACCTTAGCTTTGGTTCCACCAGGTTGCAGCAGGGGCACTGAGCAGATGGCTCGGACATCTAGGAAGGCGCCTTCCTCAGGGCCTGCAAGGACTCTGGTTTGTGGACTACCAGTTAAAGTTGTATGATTGGCCTGTAATAAAATGCTTAAAAGACAGAGACATTACGGTGGTGACAACAGTGACACTTCTGAGCACAGTCCGTTCTTCATGTTGCTTGTGTCTGCCACCCTGTCTCTGGGACCACACTACACACAGTAGGCAATCAAAATGCATTTAATGAACAAAGGAACGGCCGGTGTGAGCAAGCACCGTGTGTCGTGTAGAACTCAGAGGCAACATTCATGACCTGAGGCCACACAGTGCATGCTGAGTCCCAGCTGAACAGGGCCAACCTCAGAGCTCAAGATGCCGCAGCCTGGAGCTGCGATCTGGGGCCACGTGACTTGGGTGACTGGCCTGAACATGGTCTCTGGCATCCTCGGGGACCAGGACACAGACACCCCTCCCCCAGCTGGGAGAAAGGCCCCACTCACAAGAACACGGTTGACTGAGACCTGGGCCTCTGACTTCAGGCCTTCAGGGCTCTCAGGAAGCTTCCACTGTCCGAGGTGCTTGTGCTAGGACGTGACTGCACTCCCTGAACACACCCGTCCCTGCCCGGTGCCCACGGCCTGCCAACTGCGGCCACGCAGGGGGCTCGCTGCGGCTATGGAGCTCCTAACCCACAGCTGCCTGGGGCTGAGGTGGCCGGAAGGGCAGAGCTTTTGCTGTGCTCATATTTTGATAAATTGCCTCTGCATTTGCCCTGCTTCTATCTTCATGCCTCTGCGTCTTGATCTCTGTAGCCCAGGAGGGACTGACCCACTGTGCGCCAAATAAGAGCTTCCCAGTCTGGCAAGACCTACTATCTTTCCCGTAGTGCAGTCGTTGTCCGTGTACATACGACAGGCACAGAGTAAAGCTCATTTAGTCGTTCAGTGAGCGACCTTGCTGGATTCTTTTTACACCTTGTATTCCTTGCTTGCGGAAGCTGCAAAGCAGAGTGCGGGCAAGCTTGGTGTACAGCCCTGCCACATTCCTGTTGTCTGCAGTCGCAGGCTGTCATGAGGGACCAGCATGAGGTAGTGGCCGCAGGACACGCAGCACAGCCCCGCTACAGGGTGCTCTTCGCTCCCTATCCTCTTTCTGCCCGCTGGCTTCCAGCCTCGATCCTCCCTGCCTTCTGTAAGAATGCTTACTAGGAAAATCTTGCCAGCGCACAACTCAGGAGGTCCTGAGTTCTAAAGGGCAGGGGCACCCCAAAAGGCTCCCATGGTGAGGGACACGAGCTGCCATTGCAGAGGGGAGGAGCCCTATCTCGTGGGGACACCTTGCTAAAAGCTGCAGCGCTTCTTGTTCCAGGTGTGAGAAATCGTGCTTTTCCTCCAGGCCCTTCCAGCTCTCAGGAACCCTCCTCCGGCACAGGGAGCAGTGGCGCTTAGACGGAGTTCTGGCTCCGCCCCACCATGGCTCTGCTCTCTGGAGCGCAGCCTCTGCCCTCTGCCTGCCCTGCCTGACCCTACCCTGTGAGTTGGCCTCAGCCACACAATAAGTGCTCAGTAGGGGCTCTGTGGTGAGCTCGCTCGCTCACTCCTCTGTTGCGCTGCCCGACCTCAAACCGTGCGCAGTGTCGGGTGAGAAACACACGCAGAACGCTAGGGTGGCGCCTGGAATACAGGAAGGTCCCGGGTGGTTTGTTGTCTCCACTGCTCCTCTATCACATCACAAGACACCGCCTGGAAGGCACCCATGATCACAGGGCAGGGAGCTAGCAGAGACTCATTGTGAGCAGAAGAGAGCTCAGCAGATGGCTAGGGAGGGACACTTCCTGGAGGAGGGAAAAGGAAGAGCGAGGACACACAGCCCTCACCTGAGGGGCTGCAGGAGCCCACCTGCTTTCCCTGGAGCTGGAGGCCGCATAGCGAAGCGCTGTGTCAGGGAAGGGAGGAGCCGGGGTGGGCAGCCTATACCGTAGCACCGAGGCACTGATGACAGGGACAGTGTCTGCGGGGCAAGGAAGCCCCATCTGGGAAGGTTTTGAGTGGCCAATCAGCAGGCCCAGCCCATGTGCCCAGAGATTGGTGATGTTGCTGTGTAGGCTCTACCGGAAGGCACTGGGCTTGCGCGAGCAGGGCTTAGCGGGTCAGAGAACTTGTTAGAGAAAGGAGGAGGACACAGTCATGGCTGTGGGGTGGGGGTGGGGACAGAGTGGGATTCAGAAGAGCCTGGCTGGGCAGGGGGAGCAGAAGGCAGAGGAGGCGGGGAACTGAGGCAGCCCTGCGGAGGTAACCAGAACAGTGATGTGGGAGGGAGGTGGGATGGGGAGTGGGAACTGGGCTCAGATCTGACTCACTGCTGAGGAGGGTGTGATGGCAGGCACCATGTACATACCTTCGACCGCAGCACTCAGGAGGCTGAGGCAGGAGGGTTGCCGTGAATTTGAGGCTGGACTGGTTATATAGTGAGTTCAGTTCAAGGTCAGCCTAGACTACCAAGGGAAGCTGGCTCCCACGTATGCTCTGAAGCTAGACGTGCTCACGTTTGGCACACGTGATGCAGAGATGATGTGAAGGGGAGAGGACCTCGGGCAGAGCCCAGTGAGCACTCGGATCTCAGCTCAGGAGTCCCAGCCCCAGGGTAGCAGCATCGCCAGGGACCTCCCTCCACATGGATGTTTCCAGCTTCAGCATCAGCAGAGACCCTGTCTGTGCAGGTGCCTCTGTCCAACTCTCAGGGCTATGAGTGTGGCCATGGTGTCTGCCCCAGTACACTGGGTCTTGGGATGGAATCTCAGTTCCTGGGGTCCCAAGGGACCGGGCTCGGCTACTTGCCCCTGTTGCCTAGTAAGCAGGCAGTGGTGGACAGATGGGAAGGTGCTTTCATCAGCTCAGCAGAGCTGGGGACGGGTAGGGAGGCTCCATGCCTGTCCTAGGGGGCACAGCAGAGCTGGGGAATGGGCAGAGAGCTTTGGGGCTCTACAGAACAGTGCAGGGGGCAAGGACCGGGGTTCACTGAGGGAGATGATCCTGTCCAAGCCGGGTCTGGCCAGCTGCCTCCTCAGTGTTGGTCCTGCAGGGATCCTGGATATGTCCTGATGGGCCGAGGGCATGGTCTGGAGAGGACTTCTTGTACAGGGGTCAGAGGGGATCTGTGAGGCCCTGCTGTCTAGGAGCCTGAGGGGCCATGGGTTCAGTACAGTGGCTGGCAACTCCTGGGCCTCGCTTAGAGGACCCTGTGGATATTGGTGCTGTGGCCCTGAGAACCACAGGGTCATCTTAGTTCCCCTTGTCTTGTCCTTGGCCTTGAAGGAGACGATGGATAAATTTGGGCTCTGAAGCCCCGTATGGCAGCGTCCAGGCACCACTGCCAGGTGACTGACAGGTTGGGTACAGAGTAGAGCTGGTATGATCCAGAGCAGAAGGCGCCGAGAAGACAGTGGTGGCGAAGGTATAGCCCAGGCTCCCTTCTCCTTTGGTTCTGCACTGGTGCTGGGGGCCCCGCCTCTGAGGGCCTGATTGGTGCCACAGGGCTATGGCCGTTGGCCCTGCTCTCCCGTCCGTGGAGGAGGCCAAAGGCTGCATGGACAGAGCAGAGGCTTTTGGTCTGAAAGATCACAGCCCTGGTGCAAACAGGAAAAGGTAAATTTCACCTGTCATAGCCCAGAGCTTTCCTTTTTCTGTCTTAAGAGCAGATTTGTCCTTGTAAATTCAAACTGGCATTGAACTCACTATGTAGCCAAAATAGGCCTCAGGTTCCCAGTGGTCCTCCTGCCCCTGCCTCCAAGGGCTTCTGGGGTTGTGGCAGTCGCCACCACACCCAGCCAAGGACAGTTTCAGTAGTAGAGATAGAGAACGGAACAGTGGGGACGTGGCTCGATGTCCCTTAGCGAGACCCAGCCCCAGGCTGGTGCTGAGCTATAGGGTGTGTCCAGCTGTTCTCTGGGAGTTGGGCCTTTTATTTCCAAGGGTCCACATACCAGTTCCCCTTCCCTAGTGTGGATAGACAGTGAGGACGAGCCAGTGCTTCCGCAGCTTGCCTTGCACAGGTCCAGCCTGCCCTCCCCGCCACCCTGGCCTGAGCTCCTGTGCCATCCCGTGTCTGTTCCCCCTCCTTCTGCACCCCAAAGGCAGGATGGTGACTTGAGTCAGATTTTTGAGCGCAGTGGCTGCTCACTGCGCAGCCACTAGGGGCTCCTCTGACAGTGACTTTCAGGGAGCTTTAGCTTCAGGTGGCTTTGGGGTGGACTGTGCCAGGCCAGAGTCTCCCTGTCTTAGTTATTTTTCTCTCATTTGTGGGACAAATACCCAACACCCAAAATGAAGGAAGGAAAGGTTTATTTAGCTCACAGTTACTGGAGGCTTCAGTCCATATTTGGCTGGCTCCAAGGCTGAGAGACACATGGCAGAGAGCAAGTTCATGGTGGCAGAACAGCAACAATGGCGACAGAGGCAACCGACCAACCAGGGGAGCAGAGAGCAACAATGCCAGTCTGTCTCTCTGTCTCTCTTTATATTACATCAGGCTCTCTGTCTCAGCCTATCCACCTCAGGCCGCACCTATAATTCCCAGCAGTACTCAGACCCATAATCTCATCAGTACGTAAAACACATAATCCCAGTGACTCATGAGTCAAATCTCAATCTATAGAAGTTCCTCCCCATGATTGCATGAGGCTTTGGGGGGACAACTAGACCTAAACCATAACAGTCTCCAAGAGGGCTTCTTGCAGCACTTGTAGTGGCCCCAGGGGAGCCCAGAAGCACACTTCAGGAGCCCTGTCCCCGCCTCGCTTTGCTGTGTTCGGTGGATCTCTGTGGCTGAGAGACTGCAGAGGTGGCACAGAATACTCAGAGGCCTGCAGGACGCTGGCACAAGTTCACCAATGGTGGAGGCTGTCCCTCCCACCCCGCCCCTCACCAGCCCTACACTCCCATTTCCCTGAGGACTGCAGTGGGAGAGGGAGGCTCAGGCCCAAGCCCAAGTGCTTCATCTGCTGCTCATTTCCGTAATTGTGTTTCCTACACATTCTTTATAAATAGAGTTCGGCGAGACACTATGTTCTTTAAATTGTGCATTTTTGTTGTTATGGAAACGGTTTCCGTTCCTCCCCCTGCCCCATCTCGGCCAAAATGCAGAAGTTAGGACCTGCTTCTCAAACAGGTGACTGACTATCATGCAGTCTCCAAGGCTGTCTCCAGGAGGGGCACAGCGAGCTGTAGCCGATGTTTCAGCAGAAAGCATCCTTGGAGTGGCTGTGACCCTCAGCAGGCCCGGTCCACCCCTGCTGCCCTATAAAGGGCAAGCAACTGCTCTGCAGGTTCACAGGCTGCTGGGCCCAGGCAGAACCTCCGACAAGATGAGCCTTAGAAACATGGCCTTAAATCACCGTGCAGTGAGCATTCACCGTGATAATTAGTCTCTGAAGGACATTAAAATTAAATCATTTTTTAGGAAGCATCGCTGAACACTTAAGAGGGAGTAGAGTGGAGCTTTGCAGGGTGCCTGGCACCTGGGGTAGGACTTGGCAGACAGCTCAGGAAGCAGTGTAGCTTCCCACTGCACAGAGGATGCAGGCATTGGCACCAGCATGTCCCAGGCCATGTGCTGGGGAGAGATGCAAAGGCTGCCCTGGCAGCAGACGCGGGGTTGTGCCTCTGTTCTTTTCTTTGCAGAAAGTGAGAAATCCAGGAGCAGAGGAGAAGGGCCATGGGCACTGCAGAGTGGCAGCGCTGAGCAGGACCCAGGTTCCCAACCCACCAGAGGTCACTCCCATGGCACATGGACCCCAAATGGTGCCTCTGAGCATCGGCAGGTGCAGAAGGGGCTGGTGCACTGGTAAGCCCAGGTGCTGTGCTGGTGCTCAGCAGTGGGAAGGGACTCTGCCACCAGGTGGACTCTGGGAGCCCAGGGACAGAGCTAAGCTGGTGTTCCCCTGTCCCTTCCACCTCTAAGTGGGGCCTGGAAGCCCCAGCAAGCTCTGTGGAAGCCAGCTCAGCCAGTGCTTCGATCTTGGATCCTGCTGCAGCATGAACAAGAAAGGGCAAAGCTGCACAGCGAATGGCATTTCTGTGACAGAGGCTCCGTGGACTAGGACACCTGGCATTCCACGAGTCTTGACTCCAACTCTGTGGGCCTAGGGCCCACAGTGAGTATGCCAAGTGTATTCTGCCTGACAAGCATAAGGGCACAAGAGAACTTCTAGTCCATTTAAAAAGAAAAACTGCCAGCAGGCTGCATGCTGGAGCATGCAGCGAAGAGTGAAGGGCAGCAGACTGCACTCCTGGGGCTGCATCCTGGAGGAGCTGGGCAGACAGCAGCATGGGGTGTGCTCCAGCGGCCCTGCCCTGCATAACCAGGTGACCAGGGCATGGAGAGGCCAGAGCCAGGATGGAGAGCAGGCGGCTTGCAACACTGTGGCCGGATGGAGCCACAGGCAGGTGGGGGGAGGGGGGATCCTGCCGGTCCTCTCCCCATGTGTGGAGCCCAGGGTTCCAGTGACTGCTGCATACTGAGGACAGACAGGGAAGCACAGGAGGAAGCCAGGTGCCTCCTCTAAACACACGGAGCCCACTGCACCCGCTCATCTGCCCTGTCTGTTCACCCCCATTGGCATGGCAGGGACCCCAAACACATTCAGCCCTGGCCAGGAAACAGCTGGCCTAATGGAAGGAGAGTGCTACTCGTCCTCCTGGGGCACTCTGATGTCCCACCTGATGTGCCCCTCAGCGCCGATTTCCCTGGAGATCCTGCGATGCCTTTGCTACAGCTGGGCAGGAGCTAGGCAGCAAAAAGAGCCAGGAGGGGCTTAGATTTGGAGCCACCTGCTGGGCAGGAGCAAGCGCAGTTCAGGGCTCTGCTGGGTGATTTCGTGTCATGAGATGCACACGCTCTGAGGCCTCCGTCTTGGCAGTGGGCCTGTCATGGATAGAGCTGCTATTGGAGAGTAACGCAGGGAACACTGATGGCCGGTGGGGTGGGGTGGGGTGATGGACGCACTTCCTGCGAGTTTCACAGACCTGAACTAAACTCCAGAGGAGGTCAGAGACGCAGAGGCTTCTGCAACACCTCAGACACATGCGGCCTTGCCAGTCCTCTAGTCCACATGCTGAGGGCCAGGCCTGCAGTCCAGGGCTTTCCTGCCCTCCCTTTGTAGCCAGGGTGAGTGGGTGGGGCTCCGTCCCCCAGGCCCTGGAGCCAGAGGCTCCTCCCTCTTGCAGGTGCCATGGGTTGGTTGGTCCGGAGAGAGGCCACGCGGGTTCTTTGCAGCGCGTCTCGGGGGCCAGGCTAGAGGTGGGCTCGCCCAAGCTTCCTTTCTTCCTCACCCTCCCGTACCCCTTCCCTAGTCCTTCCCATTCCCTTCTTCCCTTCCCCCATCTCCTCTCCCTCTACCTGCGCTCTTCCTTCTGCTCACCGATGGTTCAGGCCCAGATCTGGACGTCCCCTCAAAGCCCGGTGTGCTCCACGGTCAGGGAAGCATGATCGTGATGGCACCAGGAGGCGCTTAGCTCCTTGGTGGGTTCTTGGCTGTGCGCGCTGCTCTGAGGGCACCTGGTCAGACACAGAGGTGGGTGGGGCTCGTGAGGTGCACTCTTCACCACAGCTCTGTCCATCCGCTGTTTGCTTCCTGGCCTCCATGACAACAACATCTTCTCTCTGCCGTGCTGCTTCTGCCCTGGCCCGTCAGACCTCTCATGGGATCCTCTGAGACCGTGTGTGCCAGCACGGAGACTGTTTCTTCCTTGAAGACACAGGTGCCAGGTATGGCATGGCAGCAGTGGGACAGCACTGGCCGTCAGGGCTGTGAGAGAGGAGAGCGGAAGCAACTGTGGCCCCTGGAGCCAGTGGGGAGCTTCAAGCTCAAGCTTCCAGACTCAGAGGTGATGGGGGCGGCACAGGACCTGAAGTGGCCAGGGGCTGCAGGCAGCACAGCACGGTGCTGTGGACAGGGCTGGGCTCCAGGTCCTGACCTGAGCCAGTGGTCTGAGCCTGCTTCTCCTCTGGAGCTCATTTCCAGCGTCTACACAGAGGATAGTGAGGCCCTTCAGGGGTGGGGTGGACCAGCATTTCTTCAGCGGCGCTGTGCTCCATACATATCTGGATTCGTGACAGTGAGAGGCCCAGTGCAGGGAAAAAATGTCTCTCAAGTCAGAGAAGCCTGGCGACATGGGGCGCATCTGAGCAGTCCTGAGAGTTAATCTTGCTTTCTGCTTCTCAGGATTGAACCCTGAGCTATGCGCCCACCCACTGATTGGTATTTTGACCCAGAACCTAGCAGGGTTGCCCAGACTGGGCTTGAGCTAGCCTCTGCCTCCCCCGCAGTGCTGGGTTGCAGGTGTGCGCCACACACCCTCTCTGGAAGGCCACTCTTCTCAGGGAGCAAGTACATGCTCAGCTCTGGGCGAATGGGAAAGTTCTGCATCTACGGGCTGTGGCTGGGATGAGGTGTGCTCACTGGCTCTGAGTGTGGGAACATGGAACAGCAAACCATGGCCCAGCAAGATATCTGTGACCTTTTTGTCCCAGGGTCAGAAGTCTAGGACAGGAGTTGCTGGGTGCCACTGTTCAGCAGCAGCAGGCTCCTTCCTGAAGCTTGGGTGCAGGGTGCGACCTTGGTAGAGAGACATCAGGAGGCCCTGAGCCTCTCCCCAAGATGCAGCCTCTAAGCCCTGAGGGGCCCAGCTCATTGACTCCACCCTCCTCTCCTGAGGGCCCTGTGGCTGCACCCTCCCCTGGATCTGCAGAGCCTCACCCCTGCATGGTGGCTGGGACTGCACAAGGTGGCAGCCCAGAGACTGAGGAGGAGCAGGATGTGGACACCATGCTGGGGACACTGCTCTTTCCACAGCACATGTGGCCGCCTGCTTTGAATACCTCACTTTGTGGGGGAGAACTGCTCGTGTCTTGATCAGTAACTGGAGAGTAAATTCAATGCCAGGCAAGGCAGCTGTAGGCCTCTTGCTGCCCTGGCATGGGAAGGGGAGGGAGGCGCGTGGCTGGCATTCTGCTGCCTGCCCACCATCCCTGTACTACAGAGCTCCTCCCAAAACTGTGAAGAGTGGGGCTTTATTCCCTTAACTGTAAGAAAGAAGTGTGGGAAAGAAAAAGTGGAGAGAGGAATAGGGTTGTGTAAGGGGTTGCTATTATTTGGTTGAACTTCAATAGGAATCACTTTCTGTTGATGAGAAAAACTTAATGAGACCCAAAAGTGAGAGATGTGGGGGGGTGACCCTGAGGCTTGAGGCAGTCTCCTTCACTGTGGCCTCTCCTGCCCTTGGGGCTCACTGGAGTTCCTGGGTGCCTGGGCCCCTCGCTGTATACCCAGGTACAGTGAGTGCCCATGCATCCAAAGGCTGGGCCTCAGGAGCAAGGCCTCTTTCCTATGCCTGTCACCATTCTGAGCCTTCACACATAGCCGAGCAGCTCCAGCTACACTCATCTCGGGTGCTGTGGGGATAGATGTTAGGAGAGGATTCTCACTGCCACTCCAGGTTGTTGGCCAGGCAGAGGGACCCATGCCACCTCTCTGGTGCCCTCTAGGATCATCCTGGTTCTGGGGCTCAGCCTCAGGGATGCATCCCAGGAGACGGCAGGCTGGGGTCAGTGCGTTGGGCTAGGATCACAGTCTCAGGGCATGGTGTGCCTTCTTACAAGTGTCCATGGTGGGTGAGCAGGGCCACCTACAGTGAAGAGGCTGTCCTGCCTCCACCCCAGCTGTCTTCTTATGCAGTGGGCCCTGCCTTCATTTGCTTGGCTCCATGGCAAACCCCACCCTCAGTGGCTTTTACTGAAACAGTTTCTCAGTTCTGGAGCCTAAAGTCCAAGAGTGAGGTGTGGGGCTGGTTTCTCCTGCATCCTGCAGCCTCTTCCTTGCAGCCCCCTGCCCCCCTTGTGAGCTCAGCTTCATCCTGAGTCTTTGAGGCTCTCTTGCCTGTGCAAACCCCCATGGTGTCTTTCTGTCTTCCGCAGAGACAAAGATCACACTGCACTGGGGATCCTGCCCGTAGAGACTCATCTAACCGTAGTTGTCCAGAAAGGCTCTGTTGCCAAGCACAGTCATGCTGCAGGTTAGGAGTTAACATGTGGATTTGGGGAGACAAATCCAGCCTGTGAGAGGGTCAGGACTTCTTGGGGTGTCATATATACACATAGGAAATATGCGTAGCTGGAAAAAGAGGGACAGGGACAAATCCCACTCTGAAGCAGTGCACATCATGGAAACATGTGCTGTCTAAAACAAAAATATGAGAAAAATACATCAGGAAGAATTTGCACTAAAATTTCTCTCTTTAGAAAGACAACAAAACAAAACAAAACAAAAAACATCCCCTGGGGATGTTTTTTCTTTATCAATGTTCTCTACAAAAATATTTTCCAGAGAAGAGTCCATTGGAAAACCCATCACAAGAAAGGGGGCATGGTGACTTCCACAAAAACATCCCTTCCTTGCCCACCAGGAAAATGGCCTCCAGGAGAAATGACCTCCGCAAAGCATGCACCAGGGTATTGAGGTCTGGGGGCTTCTGGGAGAATGGCAGAGCAGGGAGCAGTGAAAGATCAGCTTCTCCATGACTCAGAATTGAGAAAGGAGAGGAAGGGGGAGATGGAGCCTTAGGACCAGGAGGGGTCTGAAGGGAAAGCTGGAGCCCACTGACAAGGGGCTGTGGGGGTGACCTCCCTTTTCTCCCTGGCTCCTGGCCCATGGTGTGAGGGAGAAGACTCCATCTCCAGAGACATAGCAAGGACTCCAGAGGCCTCTGGGAGAAATCAGTGGGGTGCAGAGTGGATGCTGTGAGCTATAGCAGCAGGCGAGAAGCCCTAGTCCAACTGACCGCATGCTCACTATAGGTGGTGTTGGGCTGGACTCTGCCGTAGGGAGGGGCTAGCTGAGCCTGGGTCTCAAGCAGCTGAGAGCTGATCTCACCCCACAGCTCCCCATGTTGACATTCCTGAGTCCTTCCTTGCTTCTGATTCCTTCCCCTTGCTCTTTTGTTCTCTTTCCCCTTTCCCCGCCCTCTTTTATTTACCTATTGTTGCCTCTTATCCCTTTTAAATTATCCCCCTTTTGAGTAAAAGTTGCTCTGTTGAGTATAGATGTTTACTGTATGTAGTCTTCTCATTTGTCTTAGGTTTTGTTACATAACCATGCTTCTTATAAAAGTAACTGTGTTATGGTTTATGTCTAGTTGTCCCCCCAAAGCCTCATGTAGTCACTGGGTGAGGACTTCTATAGATTGAGACTTGACTCATGAGTCACTGGGATTATGTGTTTTAGTACTGATGGGATTATGGGTCTGAGTAAGGCTGGGACTATGGGTGTGGTTTAGGGTGGATATCCTAAGGCAGAGAGCCTGATTGGAATATAAAGAGAGACAGAGAGACAGACTAGAGCTGTTGCTCTGCTATCCTGATTGATTGGATGCCTCTGTCACCATTTTGGTGCTGTTCCACCACCATGAACTGGATGCTCTCTGTCCTGCTCCACTCAGCCTTGGGCCAGCTGAATATGGACTGAAACCACCAGTAACAGTGAGCAAATAAACCTTTCCTTTCTTCATTTTGAGTGTCAGGTATTTGTCCCAGCAACAAGTAAAAAGTAACTAAGACAGGCTGATTGTTAGTTATCATAGTTTGTCATTTTCTAGTCTGTACTTGATACTGTTGTTATGACTGATTATACTATTTTAGCTAAAGTGACGGAGTTGTTGTGATCAGTCAATCTTCTTTGTATGCCTAGATTGTCCAGGTGTCAAAGAACTACAGTCCAGCACCAAAGAACTGGGCGCTAGACCAACCAAGGAGCCTCCTTTCATCCCTAGTATATTGGAGAAGCAGCATCTTGGGATGGACTCAAAAACCAAAACCCATCTGGGTCTTGAAGACATCTCTGAAAAGTAGGCATTTTCTATGGAGGTCTGGATATTAGAAATGAAGCTATCTACCATGACCAACATGCAAACCTCAAAAGAGAAGACAGACAAACAAACAAAAGTGAGAAAACATGGGGAAAAGTTGCAACCTCTAGCCCAACTCACCCATAGCAAATTAAGGGGGCATGAATCTGAGAGAAATCAAAACCCCAAGAGCTGAATTACAAGAAATGATGGCAGCAGAAGTAACAAAGAAGGAGAATAAATCTCTTGACAAAAACAAAGCGTACAATTGAGATGATGACCATGCTGAAGGAAATGACTAGTGAATCTAGGGTAGGTACAGATAAAAAGATTTTATGAAAGTCATGGAACCCATGAAAGCCCAACATAAACATTACTAGATTCCATAAACAGAATCAAACAGAATCCAGGAGATTAGAAATTCTAATGAAAGTATAGGCAGCAGAGTTAAATAGTATGAAGACAGAATTTCAGATCTAGAGTACAGGGTAGTGGTTGGCAGTCATCAAGTGAAAGACCTTTTAAAAGTAGCAAGGGGAAATAGAGCAAAGATCTAAATTTTGATACAGAAACACTAATTCTACTGGGAGAGAAAATACAGATCTTGAAGATGTACATGTAGGCTGAGACTTCATGAACAAAAGCCAGACTACAGGGGAAATACTATGAAGTCAACAAATGCGATCTCACCTTATTAAAAGGCTTTTTCTCAACAAAAGAAATTATCAAAAGAGGGAAAAGACAGAGTGGGAGAAAGTTATCACCAGTTGTCCCTCAAACAGAAAACTTATATCTAGACCATATAAAGAGTTGAAAAAAATAGACACCCCCAGATTCAAAGACCCAGTTGAAAAATGGGCATCTGAGATGAATACATACTTCTCAGAAGAAGAAATACAAACAACAAATAGATACATGTGCAAATGTTCAACATCATTGGTCATCTGAGAGATGCAATTAAAACAACACTAATACTTCACTTCACTCCAGAAAGAATGGCTATTAGTAAGCAATCAACGCTGGAAGGGCTGTGGGGGAAAAATGAACACTTCTCTGTTATTGGTAGGAATGTAGGCTGATGCAGCCATTGAAAATCAATGGCGTGGGGATTTCTTATAAAACTAGAATTAGAAGTCCCATTCAACCCAGCTCTTCTGCTTCTGGATATTGTTCCATTGTCCTAGAAGAGTCAAAAACATCATACGATAGCAATATATGGTGTGCACCCTTGCTTACAGCAGCACAGTTTGTAACAGCTGAGTCCTAGAAATAGCCCAAATGCCCATCAACTAAGGAACTAATAAAAAATCATGTATTTAAAAAATGGAGTATTATTCAACCATAAAGAATGATAAACGTAAGACTTTTATAGGTAAATGGATACAATTTGAAACCATACTGATAAATGAGATAAATAAGACTTATGTGTAAACATGGTATTGTTTCACTAGTGTAAGAAGCTGAATAAGTAAATATGATTCAAAATGTACAATAGATATTGTAAATTTGGAAGAAAATATCCAGAGAGAGGGAGGGAGAGAGAGAGAGAGAGAGAGAGAGAGAGAGAGAGAGAGAGAGAGAGAGAGAGAGAGAGAGAGAGAGAGAGAGAGAGAGAGAGAGAGAGAGAGAGAGAGAAAGAGAGAGAGATTGAGAGAGAGAGCAAAAGAGAAAAAGAGGAAAGGAGGATGGGACGGAGGGAGACAGAGAAATAGAAAAACTGATGGAAGAAAAGGGAAAAGAAGAGGGAAGGAAAAAGTAGTTAAGACAATCATATAGCTAGTTTCCCTTAGTTCACTGAAAAGAAAGGTCTGCTCTAATATTGTTTGGAGAACATTTCATGCCTGTGTCTTGTACTCTGAGAAACTATTATTAAGATAACAATGTGAAATGTTCTAGGTCTCCTGCTAGCCTGATCTGAAAATGTTTTTATTTTTATTTCTATTTTTTTCTTTTTAAAATAAAAACATTAGCAAGGGACCAAGAAAAATCAAGTGAACAGCTGCTAGATGGTACAAAGAAGATTAATATAAGATTATCTGGATTCAGTGAAGATCCAGAAGATAGCACAGAGGGCATGACAATTTTTTCACAGAAGTGAAAAGTTCTGTAGCAGAAAACTTTCCCTTCATGCTAAAAGAACTTGTGATACACATAGGTGAGGACTATGGAAGTTTAACTAGTCTTGAGAAGAAAAAACTACACTGTTGCATATATAAGATTCCAGAAATGCAACACAAGAACAGAATATTAAAAGTTATTAAAGAAAAACAGGGCTGGCAAGATAGCTCAGCAGACTAAAGCACTTGTTCATGAAGATTGCACCGGCTGGGATTCAATCTCTGAAGTGCTGTACTGGCCCCGCTCCTGGGGCATGCTTAGATAGCTATTGAGATTGTGTATGGTGGCATGTGCCTGTAATCTCAGTGCTTGGGAGGCTGAAAACAAGAGTGTTACTATGAGTCCAGTCTACATAGTGAGACCCTGTAGACTTTTACTAAAAACATAACAAAAAATAAAATAAATCTCCTATGAAGGAAAACCCATCAAAATAATTTCAAAATTCTCAACATAAACTTTTAAGGAAAGCTTGGAGTAAAATATCTCAAGCCTTGGAGCAAAGCAACTTCCAACTCATATTTATATACCCCACAACGTTATGTTTCAAAACTGATAGAGAAATAAAATTATCCCATGATAAGGAACACTTGAGCAAATTCATGACCTCCTAATCAATGCTCCAAAATGTTATGAATGATACTGTACAAAAAACAATGAATACAATAATTCAAATAATCCCAATAGAATGAATTTACAAACAAGGCAAACAATTAAACAGAAGGGAAACAAAGGGAACTGACCACATAAAAATAACATGACCAGGATAAGTAAATACCTATCAGTTATGGCCATCAGCATAAATGGTTTTAAGTCACCAGTCAAAGAGATTGGCAGAATGGATCAAGAAACAACATCTAACAGTATACTGAATATTTAAAAAATATATTTGACTCATAAATTTCATAGACTGAAAGCCAAAGGGTGGAAACAATACTTCATGCAACAGAAATCCAGAAAAAAATGTGAGGAATAGTTATTCTATGTGCAGACAAAGTGGATTCCAAGCCAAGACTGATCAGAAGAGACAAAAAGTCCATTATATGTTTCTTACAGGAACAATTCAAAAGGAAGAGGTAGCAACCCTAAATCCATATGTACCAAACAGCAGCACATCCAGCTGCATAAAATAAACAGTAGTGGATCGGAAAGATCAGAGAGGCACTAACACAATTGTAATGGGGACCTCAATACCCCACAGTTGCATATAGACAAAAAAATCAATAAAGAGCTGAACTGAACCTTTGACCAAACAGACGAAGCAGACATCTAAAGTGTTTCACCCCATAGCAAGAGAATGAGAGTCTTCTCAGCACATGGGACATTCTTCAAAACAGACCACATACTAGCTCATAAAAGGTGCTTAACTAGATGCAAGAGAATTAAAAATTATCCAATGTTGCCGGGCATGGTGGCTCACGCTTGTAATCCCAGCACTTGGGAGGCTGAGACAGGAGGATCAGTGTAAGTTCGAGACCAGCCTGGGCTACAAAAGTGAGCTGAAGGCCAGCCTGAAATGCATAGTGAGACCCTGTCTCAAAAAGATAAAAAAAATTATCCAATACATATTATCAGACTGTAGTGCACTGAAGTTGGAAATCAATGGCAAGAAGATCTACAAAAGACACATAAATACCCTAAATGGCATGCCTTCCAAAAATCAATGGCTTACAAGTAAAATTAAGAAAGAAATCAGAGAGTTTTTACAAGTAGACAATAATACCAATATGACATACTGGAACACACTGGGGAGCACTGAGAGCAGGCCTGTGGGGAAAATCTACAGTGGTGGATTCTCACATCAGAAAAGCAGAGTGAGCTCAAATCAGTAACCTAATATTGAACCCCAAGTGTCTAAAAAAGAAAAGCAAGTTAAACCCAAAGGTTGTACAAAGGAGGAAATTATAACAATCTGAGGAGAAATCAACTCAACTGAGACCAAAAGTAAAATATAAAGCATCAATCTAAGAATTTTCTTTGAAAAATTAAATAAAATAGGCAAACCTTTAGCCAATCTTATCAAAAGAAAAGAACAGATTCAAATCCATGCAATTAAGAATTAAAAGGGTAAAATCACAGTGGATCCTGCAGAAATCCAGAAGATCATCTATATCTTCTTTGAGAGTCTGTATTCTAATAAGATGGGAAACTCAGGAGAAGTGGACAGATTCCTGCATACACATGAATTGCCAAAGCAGAATCAAGAAGATATAAAAATCCTCAATAATTTGGTATCAGTCTAAGAAATTGAAGAAGTAATTTAAAAACTACCAACAAAGAAAATCCAAAGTCCTTACAGATTCACTACTGAATTCACTACAGGAACTTTGGAGAAAATCTAATGCCAGTAGTCCTCAATCTCTTTAATGGAATTGAAAGGGAAGAATTCTTCCAAAATCATTTCTGGAACCAAGCATTACCTTGATAACAGAACCAGAGAAGGATTCAACCAAAAAGAGAACTACAGCCTAGTTTCTCTAATGAACATAGATGCAAAAATCCTCAATAAAATTCTGGCAATCAGAATTTAGAAAATCATTAAGAATTTACACCATGACCAGGTAGGATTTATCCCAGGGATGCAGGGATGGTCCAACATACACCTACCAATAAGTGCAATACACCACATTAACAGAACCAAGGGTAAATAACACAATTATATTAACAGATACAGCAAAGGTTTTTGACGAAGTCCAATATGCATTCACAATTAAAAAATGCACCCTACAGAATATTGGAATAGAAAGTCTTTATCTCAATCTGGTGAAACCCATCTAGGACAAACTAACAGCCAACAGCTTTCACTCTCAAATCAAGAACAAGATAAGGGTGCTTACTCTCACCACTCCTATTCATCATAGTTCTAGAAACATTTGCCAGAGCAATTAGTCAAGAAAAAGAAATAAGGATAGAAATGGAAGAAGTTAAATTCTCATTATTTGCTGATGATATAATACTCTACATCAGTGGTTCTCAACCTTTCTAATGCTGTGACCCCGCAATACAGTCCCTCATATTGAAGTGACCCCAAACCAAAAAATAATTTTGGTGGCCACTCCAAAACTGTAATTCCAAATAAATAACATCTTCTGATGGCTTTACGTGACTCCTGTGTTTTGGTAGTTCAACCCCCACCTGGGTTGCAACCCACAGGTTGAGAACCACTGCTCTACATAGAAGATTTCCACAATGCCATGGCAAGACTACTAGAATTAATAAATATGGAAGTATAATAGGATATAAAATTAACAATTAAAGATCAATAACATTCCTGAACACAAATAACAAACTCACTGAGAGGGAAAATAAGGAACAAATACCTTTCACAATAGCATCAAGAAGAATGAAATACTTGGAAATCGATCTAGCACAGGAAGTAAAAGACCTAGACAATGGTACTCTGCTCATTCAGTGATTCATGTGGGAAAGATAGCAGTCTTCAAAATTGCAGAGACATTTGCAGAAACCACACCACCTTTAAATGTCTGGAAGGGCTCACTGCAAGAGCAGGAATAACACATTGCAATGAAGGAAGCTGAGACGAGGGATCAGCTGCTAACTGCACTTTGCCTCACACATGTTAGGGTTGACTCTGCCAGGGATGTCAGCAGGTAGGGTACTGTAACATCAGCTGCTAATGGTTATCAAAATCTTCCTATGTGCCAGGTAACTGCCAAGTGCTGTACTCAGGTGAGCCTATTTCCCTTTCATGGCCATCTCTGAGGTGGGGCATTACCAGTCCTGCCTTCTGGAGGAAGACACTGAGGCTGAGGTTAACTGGGTGAGGCCAGGACTTGGCCCAGTGAGCAGTGACTTTGGGCCATGGGAAGAAAGGGGCTTCACGCTCTGTGCTCAGATTTTCACAAAAGCTGGTGTGCAGTTGTGTTGTTTATTTCTCCATGCTCAGGAGCACTTGGGAGTGAGATGGTGCCACTGTGGAGACTTTTCTTTTCTTCTTCTCTCCTTCTGTGCTTCCTTCCAACTTCCTCCCTTCCCTTTTTTCTCTCTTGAAGGCTTAAACTCTGAATTAAGTACCTGTAATACTGTAAGTCTACTCTAATTATCAACTTCATTTGGGAGAGTTTTTGCTGCTTGTGGTTTCCCAAGGATTAGTCTATTCTTTCAACCCATGAAATTCATGTGCACAGGCTTCATGATTTGTCCTCCTGATGTCTGTGGGGTCGATAGTGAGCCTTGGACCTAACGCTTTTGTTATTGGAAAGTTGTGCCTTCTCTCCTGACATCTCTCACTATTGGACACTTATAAGTTTTATGTCTACAAAATTGGATGTAATTTTTTCTCTCAAATTTCTGTTGCTCCTTTCCTCATCTAAGTAGGACTGTTTGGGCTGTTTTATTTAGTTGTATCGAAGACATGATGGTACAAATGTATTTCACATGATTTTTGAGACATGATTGGCATGTAGTTTATTGTACATACTTAAAATACGTACAGCGGTCCCTCACTTCAGAGGCCACGCTCCACATACCTGAGATAAGTGAAAACCAGAGAAGTAGCAAGCTTATAATTATTGTAGTATTTATATATATTTTAAGGTTTTGTAAACTCTTCCCACACTCTTACAAACCTTTCCCACACTTGTTCTTAACCATTTCTAAATTTGTAAACCTATATAATTTTAAGAATATCTGTATACTGTATGGAACTGCAAAATCCCACGATATAGTGAAAAATCCATGCTAAATTAATTTTTTGAAAGCCCACAAGACAGTGATCCCATAGAAATTGAGCTGTGAAATAGCAAGGGGCTGCTGTACCTGCTAAGTTTGAACACAGTGAAGCAGAGGATCCGGCACTTTCATCAGTTGTGACTCATTCTTGGACCTGAAGAAGTCCTTCCTCTTTCCGTGTTTTATGTAATGAGTTTCACAGGTTAGTGGAGCTTTTGACATGCTTAGGCATGTAATGTGTTTTGTTCTCTCTGTTTGCTTTGGGTTTATTTTCCTGATTAAGAACTCTTTCTTAGTTTATAAACTAAAAATTTAGATGACTGATTGGAGACTTCCTTCTCTTGTTTTGTAACATAAACCATACTGCAGTTTTCATTCTAGGCACTGTTTTAACTGCCACCCACAAATGTGGTGTGTTATACTTTTATCCAGTTCAAGATATTTTAAAATTTCTCCTAACATTTTTTTTTCTGTAGTGTATTGATTATTTAGAAGCATTTGAACTATATGCAAATGTATGGGGATTTTCTAGACTTTCTGTTATTAAATCCACTATAGTCACTGAACATACTGTGTAAGATTCCAATTCTTTGCTGTCCTCTTAACCTTATACTTGGAAAGACACTCAGGAGAGGGGCCTTCCAGAATTGCTTCACAGAGTGGCAGCGGTGACTGGAGGTGTGTGTTTAAGGCGAGGGGAGGACTTTGAAGGGCATGGGCAGCAGTGTGATTTTCAGTGGTGAGTCTTCAAAATTGAGATGTTCCCCAAGTGTCTTGGTCATTGCAGACCTCCGTGTGTGCCGCTCTGAGTGGGTCCTCTTTGGGATCCACCAGGTGTCTGCGGCTTGTAGAATCCCAGCTGTGGTCAGACTGTGGGGTTCAGCTTTGTGCCGTCCCTCTGTGCCGCTATTGCCTTTGTTTTCTTCTCTTAGATTTGATGATATCAGCAGAGACGTTCCATTAGCGCGCCTCCGGTCTCCGATGGCCCACTCTTCCTCAGTGTAGTGGTTGATACAATGTGTCAACTTGGCTGAATGACTCAGCAGCCTGGTTCCCTGTTGATGGGAGCCCCACTCTGGGGTACAATTGGTTCTTCCCTGGAGTATCACCCGGCCCTGCCTAGGATATGATTGGATTTCTCCCTAGAACGGGATCAAGGGCCCATCCTGGGGTATGATTGGTTCCACCCTAGGGCGCAATGAGTCCACATCAGAATGACTGAGCACAAAAAGACTTTTTAAAGGGCTGAAGGAGGAGTCAACACTTCACTTCGTCGGAGAAGCTTCGGTCTTCGCGTTCAGACTGGACTTCATCGTCTGGCTTGCAGCGCAGACTCTTCGGCCTCCAGCTTAGACCTCTCGCCTTCCACCGCAGACTCTTCAGCCTCCAACTACAGAAACTTCAGTCCTCCATTACGGACCCGTCAGCCGACAGAGACTTACACGGAGTGCTGCAGTGAGTCCAAGCCTCGGGATTGAATCCTTCAGTCCGGAGTGTGCAGA